>JAPZAG010001025.1:0-43031 GCA_027475135.1 Bactrocera correcta
CGTAATCTTATATTTAGGTATAAAGTCAATTTTGTTGTATATACACATTTAGCAATCGATATCGAAATGCTTCAAATCATTAGTTTAACATATTTAAGCTAATTAACCCTCTTTATCTTACTAAAGTCTACAAAAGCCTTAGCGGCATAACGGCAGTGCATGTAGAAGAATTCCGTTATCATATATTTATGTATAAAGTCGATTTTCTTGTACATACACATTTAGCAATCGATATCGAAATGCCTCAAATCATTAGTTTAACATATTTAAGTAAATTAATCCTCTTTATCTTACTGAAGTCTACAAACGCCTTAATTGCATAACGGCTAAGCATTTAGAATAATTAGGTAATCTTATATTTAGGTATAAAGTCGATTTTCTTATATATACTCATTTAGCAATCGATATCGAAACGCCTCAAATCATTATTTAACATATTTAAGTTAATTAACCTTCTTTAACATATTGAAGTTCATATAAAGCCATGGCGGCATAACGACAGTACATTTTGAAGAATTCCATAATCTTATATTTAGGTATAAAGTCGATTTTCTTCTATATGCACATTAAGCAATCGATTTCGGAATGCTTCTAAAAACTGGTGTAACATATCTAAGTTAATAAACCTTCTTTAACGAACTGAAGTTAACATAAAGCCATAACGGCATAACGGCAGTGCATTTAGAAGATATAAAGTCGATTTTGTTGTACATACACATTTAGCAATCGATATCGAAATGCCCCAAATCATTAGTTTAACATATTTAAGTTAATTAACCTTCTTTAACATATTGAATTTCATATAAAGCCATGGCGGCATAACGACAGTACATTTGGAAGAATTCCGTTATCTTATGTTTAGGTATAAAGTCGATTTTCTTGTATATGTGCATTAAGCAATCGATATCGAAATGCTTCAAATAACTGGTTTAACATGTTCAAGTTAATAAACCTTCTTTAACTAACTGAAGTTAACATAAAACCATAACGGTATAACGGCAGTGCATTTGGAAGAATTCCGTAACCTTATATTTAAGTATAAAGTCGATTTTCTTGTATATACACATTTAGCAATCGATATCGAAATGCCTCAAATCATTAGTTTAACATATTTAAGTTAATTAACCTTCTTTAACATATTGAAGTTCATATAAAGCCATGGCGGCATAACGACAGTACATTTGGAAGAATTCCGTTATCTTATATATAGGTATATGGAAGATTTTCTTGTATATGTGCACTTAGCAATCGATTTCGAAAATCTTCAAATCATTAGTTTAACCTATTTAAGTTAATAAATCTTCTTTAACGCACTGAAGTTAACACAAAGCCATGGCGGCATAACGGCAGTTCATGTAGAAGAATTCCATAATCTTAGATTTAGGTATAAAGTCGATTTTCTTCTATATGCACATTAAGCAATCGATATCGAAATGCCTCAAATCATAAGTTTATCATATTTAAGTTAATTAACCTTTTTTAACGTATTGAAGTTGATATAAAGCCATGGTGGCATAACGACAGTACAATTGGAAGAATTCCGTAATCTTATATTTAGGTATAAAGTCGATTTTCTTGTATATATGCATTAAGCAATCGATATCGAAATGCTTCAAATAGCTGGTTTAACATATTTAAGTTAATAAACATTCTTTAACTAACTGAAGTTAACATAAAACCAAAACGGTATAACGGCAGTGCATTTGGAAGAATTCCGTTATCTTATATTTAGGTATAAAGTCGATTTTCTTGTATATACACGTTTAGCAATCGAAATCGAAATGCTTCTAATCATTAGTTTAACATATTTAAGTTAATTAACCCTCTTTATTTTACTGAAGTCTACAAACATCTTAACGGCATAACGGCAAAGCATAAAGAAGAATTACGTAATCTTATATTTAGGTATAAAGTCGATTTTCTTGTATATACTCATTAAGCAATCGATATAGAAATGCTTCAAATCATTAGTTTAACATATTTAAGTTAATTAACGATCTTTATCTTACTGAAGTCTACAATCGCTTTAACGGCATAAAATCAAAGCATTTAGAAGAATTACGTAATCTTATATTTAGGTATAAAGTCGATTTTGTTGTATATACACATTTAGCAATCGATGTCGAAATGCTTCAAATAATTAGTTTAACATATATAAGTTAATTAACCTTCTTTAACATATTGAAGTTTATATAAAGCCATGGCGGCATAACGACAGTACATTTGGAAGAATTCCGTAATCTTATATATAGGTATATGGAAGATTTTCTTGTATATGTGCACTTAGCAATCGATTTCGAAAATCTTCAAATCATTAGTTTAACCTATTTAAGTTAATAAATCTTCTTTAACGCACTGAAGTTAACACAAAGCCATGGCGGCATAACGGCAGTTCATGTAGAAGAATTCCATAATCTTAGATTTAGGTATAAAGTCGATTTTCTTCTATATGCACATTAAGCAATCGATATCGAAATGCCTCAAATCATAAGTTTATCATATTTAAGTTAATTAACCTTTTTTAACGTATTGAAGTTGATATAAAGCCATGGTGGCATAACGACAGTACATTTGGAAGAATTCCGTAATCTTATATTTAGGTATAAAGTCGATTTTCTTGTATATATGCATTGAGCAATCGATATCGAAATGCTTCAAATAGCTGGTTTAACATATTTAAGTTAATAAACATTCTTTAACTAACTGAAGTTAACATAAAACCAAAACGGTATAACGGCAGTGCATTTGGAAGAATTCCGTTATCTTATATTTAGGTATAAAGTCGATTTTCTTGTATATACACATTTAGCAATCGAAATCGAAATGCTTCTAATCATTAGTTTAACATATTTAAGTTAATTAACCCTCTTTATTTTACTGAAGTCTACAAACATCTTAACGGCATAACGGCAAAGCATTTAGAAGAATTACGTAATCTTATATTTAGGTATAAAGTCGATTTTCTTGTATATACTCATTAAGCAATCGATATAGAAATGCTTCAAATCATTAGTTTAACATATTTAAGTTAATTAACGACCTTTATCTTACTGAAGTCTACAATCGCTTTAACGGCATAAAGGCAAAGCATTTAGAAGAATTACGTAATCTTATATTTAGGTATAAAGTCGATTTTGTTGTATATACACATTTAGCAATCGATGTCGAAATGCTTCAAATCATTAGTTTAACATATTTAAGCTAATTAGCCCTCTTTATCTTACTAAAGTCTACAAAAGCCTTAACGGCATAACGGCAGTGCATTTGGAAGAGTTCCGTTATCTTATATTTAGGTATTAAGTCGATTTTCTTGTATATACACATTTAGCAATCGATATCGAAATGCCTCAAATCATTAGTTTAACATATTTAAGTTAATAAACCCCATTTATATTACTGAAGTCTACAAACGCCTTAATTGCATAACGGCAAAGCATTTAGAAGAATTACGTAATCTTATATTTAGGTATAAAGTCGATTTTGTTGTATATACTCATTTAGCAAGCGATATCGAAATGCCTCAAATCATTAGTTTAACATATTTAAGTTAATTAACCCTCTTTATCTTACTGAAGTCTACAAACGCCTTAATTGCATAACGGCAAAGCATTTAGAAGAATTACGTTATCTTATATTTAGGTATAAAGTCGATTTTCTTGTAAATATGCATTAAGCAATCGATATCGAAATGCTTCAAATAACTGGTTTAACACATTTAAGTTAATTAACCTTCTTTATCTTAATGAAGTTTACATAAAACCATAACGGTATAACGGCAGTGCCTTTGGAAGAATTCCGTAACCTTATATTTAGGTATAAATTCGATTTTCGTGGATATACACATTTAGCAATCGATATCGAAATGCCTCAAATCATTAGTTTAACATATTTAAGTTAATTAACCTTCTTTAACATATTGAAGTTCATATAAAGCCATGGCGGCATAACGACAGTACATTTTGAAGAATTCCGTAATCTTATATTTAGGTATAAAGTCGATTTTCTTGTATATATGCATTAAGCAATCGATTTCGAAATGCTTCTAATAACTGGTGTAACATATCTAAGTTAATAAACCTTCTTTAACGAACTGAAGTTAACATAAAGCCATAACGGCATAACGGCAGTGCATTTAGAAGAATTCCGTAAGCGTATATTTAGGTACAAAGTCGATTTTGTTGTATATACACATTTAGCAATCCATATCGAAATGCCTCAAATCATTAGTTTAACATATTTAAGTTAATTAACCTTCTTTAACATATTGAAGTTCATATAAAGCTATGGCGGCATAACGGCAGTACATTTGGAAGAATTCCGTAATCTTATATTTAGGTATAAAGTCGATTTTCTTGTATATACACATTTAGCAATCGAAATCGAAATGCCTCAAATCATTAGTTTAACATATTCAAGTTAATTATCTCTCCTTATCTTACTGAAGTCTACAGACGCCTTAACGGCATAACGGCAAAGCATTTAGAAGAATTACGTAATCTTATATTTCGGTATAAAGTCGCTTTTCTTGTATATACTCATTTAGCAATCGATATAGAAATGCTTCAAATCATTAGTTTAACATATTTAAGTTAACTAACCCTCTTTATTTTATTGAAGTCTACAAACAACTTAACGGCATAACGGCAAAGCATTTAGAAGAATTACGTAATCTTATATTTAGGTATAAAGTCGATTTTCTTGTATATACTCATTTAGCAATCGATATAGAAATGCTTCAAATCATTAGTTTAACATATTTAAGTTAATTAACCCTCTTTATCTTACTGAAGTCTACAAACGTTTTAACGGCATAACGGCAAAGCATTTAGAAGAATTACGTAATCTTATATTTAGGTATAAAGTCAATTTTGTTGTGTACATGCATTTAGCAATCGATTTCGAAAATCTTCAAATCATTAGTTTAACATATTTAAGCTAATTAACCCTCTTTATCTTACTAAAGTCTACAAAAGCCTTAGCGGCATAACGGCAGTGCATTTGGAAGCATTCCGTAATCTTATATTTAGGTATTAAGTCGATTTTCTTGTATACACACATTTAGCAATCGATATCGAAATGCCTCAAATCATTAGTTTAACATATTTAAGTTAATTAACCCCCTTTATCTTACTGAAGTCTACAAACGCCTTAACGGCATAACGGCAGTGCATGTAGAAGAATTCCGTTATCATATATTTATGTATAAAGTCGATTTTCTTGTACATACACATTTAGCAATCGATATCGAAATGCCTCAAATCATTAGTTTAACATATTTAAGTAAATTAATCCTCTTTATCTTACTGAAGTCTACAAACGCCTTAATTGCATAACGGCTAAGCATTTAGAATAATTACGTAATCTTATATTTAGGTATAAAGTCGATTTTCTTATATATACTCATTTAGCAATCGATATCGAAACGCCTCAAACCATTATTTAACATATTTAAGTTATTTAACCTTCTTTAACATATTGAAGTTCATATAAAGCCATGGCGGCACAACGACAGTACATTTTGAAGAATTCCATAATCTTATATTTAGGTATAAAGTCGATTTTCTTGTATATATGCATTAAGCAATCGATTTCGGAATGCTTCTAATAACTGGTGTAACATATCTAAGTTAATAAACCTTCTTTAACGAACTGAAGTTAACATAAAGCCATAACGGCATAACGGCAGTGCATTTAGAAGAATTCCGTAAGCGTATATTTAGGTATAAAGTCGATTTTGTTGTACATACACATTTAGCAATCGATATCGAAATGCCCCAAATCATTAGTTTAACATATTTAAGTTAATTAACCTTCTTTAACATATTGAATTTCATATAAAGCCATGGCGGCATAACAACAGTACATTTGGAAGAATTCCGTTATCTTATGTTTAGGTATAAAGTCGATTTTCTTGTATATGTGCATTAAGCAATCGATATCGAAATGCTTCAAATAACTGGTTTAACATGTTCAAGTTAATAAACCTTCTTTAACTAACTGAAGTTAACATAAAACCATAACGATATAACGGCAGTGCATTTGGAAGAATTCCGTAACCTTATATTTAAGTATAAAGTCGATTTTCTTGTATATACACATTTAGCAATCGATATCGAAATGCCTCAAATCATTAGTTTATCATATTTTAGTTAATTAACCCTTTTTAACGTATTGAAGTTGACATAAAGCCATGGTGGCATAACGACAGTACATTTGGAAGAATTCCGTAATCTTATATTTAGGTATAAAGTCGATTTTCTTGTATATATGCATTAAGCAATCAATATCGAAATGCTTCAAATAACTGGTTTAACATGTTTAAGTTAATAAAACTTCTTTAACTAACTGAAGTTAACATAAAACCATAACGGTATAACGGCAGTGCATTTGGAAGAATTCCGTAACCTTATATTTAAGTATAAAGTCGATTTTCTTGTATATACACATTTACACAATCGATATCGAAATGCCTCAAATCATTAGTTTAACATATTTAAGTTAATTAACCCCCTTTATCTTACTGAAGTCTACAAACGCTTCAACGGCATGCCGGCAAAGCATTTAGAAGAATTACGTAATCTTATACTTAGGTATAAAGTCCATTTTCTTGTATATACTCATTAAGCAATCGAAATCGAAATGCTTCAAATCATTAGTTTAACATATTTAAGGTAATTAACCCCCTTTATCTTACTGAAGTCTACAAACGCCTTAACGGCATAACGGCAGTGCATGTAGAAGAATTCCGTTATCATATATTTAGGTATAAAGTCGACTTTCTTGTACATACACATTTAGCAATCAATATCGAAATGCCTCAAATCATTATCTAACATATTTAAGTTAATTTACCCTCTTTATCTTACTGAAGTCTACAAACGCCTTAACGGCCTAACTGCATGTAGAAGAATTCCGTTATCATATATTTAGGTATAAAGTCGATTTTCTTGTTCATACACATTTGGAAGTCGATATCGAAATGCCTCAAATCATTAGTTTAACATATTTAAGTAAGTTAACCCTCTTTATCTTACTGAAGTCTACAAACGCCTTAATTGCATAACGGCAAAGCATTTAGAGGAATTACGTAATCTTATATTTAGGTATAAAGTCGAGTTTCTTATATATACTCATTTAGCAATCGATATCAAATGCCTCAAATCATTATTTAACATATTTAAGTTAATTAACCCTCTTTATCTTACTGAAGTCTACAAACGCCTTAACGGCGTAATTGCATGTAGAAGAATTCCGTTATCATATATTTAGGTATAAAGTCGATTTTCTTGTACATACACATTTGGCAATCGATATCGAAATGCCTCAAATCATTAGTTTGACATATTTAAGTTAATTAACCCTCTTTATCTTACTGAAGTCTACAAACGCCTTAATTGCATAACGGCAAAGCATTTAGAAGAATTACGTAATCTTATATTTAGGTATAAAGTCGATTTTCTTGTATATACTCATTTAGCAAGCGATATCGAAATGCCTCAAATCATTAGTTTAACATATTTATCTTACTGAAGTCTACAAACGCCTTAATTGCATAACGGCAAAGCATTTAGAAGAATTACGTAATCTTATATTTAGGTATAAAGTCGATTTTCTTGTATATACCCATTTAGCAAGTGATATCGGAATGCCTCAAATCATTAGTTTAACATATTTAAATTAATTAACCCTCTTTATCTTACTGAAGTCTACAAACGCCTTAACGGCATAACGGCAAAGCATTTAGAAGAATTACGTTATCTTATATTTAGGTATAAAGTCGATTTTCTTGTATATATGCATTAAGCAATCGATATCCAAATGCTTCTAATAACTGATTTAACATATTTTAGTTAATAAACCCTCTTTAACTAACTGAAGTTAACATAAAACCATAACGATATAACGGCAGTGCATTTGGAAGAATTCCGTAATCTTATATTTAGGTATAAAGTCGATTTTCTTGTATATACACATTTAGCAATCGATATCGAAATGCCTCAAATCATTAGTTTAACATATTTAAGTTAATTAACCTTCTTTAACATATTGAAGTTCATATAAAGCCATGGCGGCATAACGACGGTACATTTTGAAGAATTCCATAAACTTATATTTAGGTATAAAGTCGATTTTCTTGTATATATGCATTAAGCAATCGATTTCGAAATACTTCTAATAACTGGTGTAACATATCTAAGTTAATAAACCTTCTTTAACGAACTGAAGTTAACATAAAGCCATAACGGCATAACGGCAGTGCATTTAGGAGAATTCCGTAAGCGTATATTTAGGTATAAAGTCGATTTTGTTGTACATACACATTTAGCAATCGATATCGAAATGCCTCAAATCATTAGTTTAACATATTTAAGTTAATTAACCATTTTTATCTTACTGAAGTCTACAAAAGTTTTAACGGCATAACGGCAAAGCATTTAGAAGAATTACGTAATCTTATATTTAGGTATAAAGTCGATTTTGTTGTATATACTCATTAAGCAATCGATTTCGAAATGCTTCTAATAACTGGTGTAACATATCCAAGTTAATAAACCTTCTTTAACGAACTGAAGTTAACATAAAGCCATAACGACATAACGGCAGTGCATTTGGAAGAATTCCGTAACCTTATATTTAGGTATAAAGTCGATTTCTTGTATATACACATTTAGCAATCGATATCGAAATGCCTCAAATCATTAGTTTAACATATTTAAGTTAATTAACCATTTTTATCTTACTGAAGTCTACAAAAGTTTTAACGGCATAACGGCAAAGCATTTGGAAGAATTCCGTAATCTTATATTTAGGTATAAAGTCGATTTTCTTGTATATACACATTTAGCAATCGATATCGAAATGCCTCAAATCATTAGTTTAACATATTTAAGTTAATTAACCTTCTTTAACATATTGAAGTTCATATAAAGCCATGGCGGCATAACGACAGTACATTTTGAAGAATTCCATAAACTTATATTTAGGTATAAAGTCGATTTTCTTGTATATATGCATTAAGCAATCGATTTCGAAATACTTCTAATAACTGGTGTAACATATCTAAGTTAATAAACCTTCTTTAACGAACTGAAGTTAACATAAAGCCATAACGGCATAACGGCAGTGCATTTAGGAGAATTCCGTAAGCGTATATTTAGGTATAAAGTCGATTTTGTTGTACATACACATTTAGCAATCGATATCGAAATGCCTCAAATCATTAGTTTAACATATTTAAGTTAATTAACCTTCTTTAACATATCGAAGTTCATATAAAGCCATGGCGGCATAACGACAGTACATTTGGAAGAATTCCGTTATCTTATGTTTAGGTATAAGGAAGATTTTCTTGTATATATGCACTTAGCAATCGATTTCGAAAATCTTCAAATCATTAGTTTAAGATATTTAAGTTAATAAAGCTTCTTTAACGCACTGAAGTTAACACAAAGCCATGGCGGCATAAGGGCAGTTCATGTAGAAGAATTCCGTAATCTTATATTTAGGTATAAAGTCGATTTTCTTGTATATACACATTTAGCAATCGATATCGAAATGCCTCAAATCATTAGTTTATCATATTTTAGTTAATTAACCCTTTTTAACGTATTGAAGTTGACATAAAGCCATGGTGGCATAACGACAGTACATTTGGAAGAATTCCGTAATCTTATATTTAGGTATAAAGTCGATTTTCTTGTAGATATGCATTAAACAATCGATATCGAAATGCTTCAAATAACTGGTTTAACATGTTTAAGTTAATAAACCCTCTTTAACTAACTGAAGTTAACATTAAACAATAACGGTATAACGGCAGTGCATTTGGAAGAATTCCGTAACCTTATATTTAGGTATAAAGTCGATTTTCTTGTATATACTCATTTAGCAATCGATATACAAATGCCTCAAATCATTAGTTTAACATATTTAAGTTAATTAACCCTCTTTATCTTACTGAAGTCTACAAACGTTTTAACGGCATAAAGGCAAAGCATTTAGAAGAATTACGTAATCTTGTATTTAGGTATAAAGTCGATTTTCTTGTATATAAACATTTAGCAATCGATATCGAAATGCCTCAAATCATTAGTTTAAAATATTTAAGTTAATTAACCCCCTTTATCTTACTGAAGTCTATAAACGCCTTAACGGCATAACGGCAGTGCATGTAGAAGAATTCTGTTATCATATATTTAGGTATAAAGTCGATTTTCTTGTATATACACATTTAGCAATCGATATCGAAATGCCTCAAATCATTAGTTTAACATATTTAAGTTAATTAACCTTCTTTAACATATTGAAGTTCATATAAAGCCATGGCGGCATAACGACAGTACATTTGGAAGAATTCCGTAATCTTATATATAAGTATAAGGAAGATTTTCTTGTATATGTGCACTTAGCAATCGATTTCGAAAATCTTCAAATCATTAGTTTAACATATTTAAGTTAATAAATCTTCTTTAACGCACTGAAGTTAACACAAAGCCATGGCGGCATAACGGCAGTTCATGTAGAAGAATTCCGTAAGCGTATATTTAGGTATAAAGTCGATTTTGTTGTATATACACATTTAGCAATCGATATCGAAATGCCTCAAATCATTAGTTTAACATATTTAAGTTAATTAACCCTCTTTATCTTACTGAAGTCTACAAACGTTTTAACGGCATAAAGGCAAAGCATTTAGAAGAATTACGTAATCTTATATTTAGGTATAAAGTCGATTTTCTTGTATATACTCATTAAGCAATCGATATAGAAATGCCTCAAATCATTAGTTTAACATATTTAAGTTAATTAACCCTCTTTATCTTACTGAAGTCTACAAACGTTTTAACGGCATAAAGGCAAAGCATTTAGAAGAATTACGTAATCTTGTATTTAGGTATAAAGTCGATTTTCTTGTATAACACATTTAGCAATCGATATCGAAATGCCTCAAATCATTAGTTTAAAATATTTAAGTTAATTAACCCCCTTTATCTTACTGAAGTCTATAAACGCCTTAACGGCATAACGGCAGTGCATGTAGAAGAATTCTGTTATCATATATTTAGGTATAAAGTCGATTTTCTTGTATATACACATTTAGCAATCGATATCGAAATGCCTCAAATCATTAGTTTAACATATTTAAGTTAATTAACCTTCTTTAACATATTGAAGTTCATATAAAGCCATGGCGGCATAACGACAGTACATTTGGAAGAATTCCGTAATCTTATATATAGGTATAAGGAAGATTTTCTTGTATATGTGCACTTAGCAATCGATTTCGAAAATCTTCAAATCATTAGTTTAACATATTTAAGTTAATAAATCTTCTTTAACGCACTGAAGTTAACACAAAGCCATGGCGGCATAACGGCAGTTCATGTAGAAGAATTCCGTAAGCGTATATTTAGGTATAAAGTCGATTTTGTTGTATATACACATTTAGCAATCGATATCGAAATGCCTCAAATCATTAGTTTAACATATTTAAGTTAATTAACCCTCTTTATCTTACTGAAGTCTACAAACGTTTTAACGGCATAAAGGCAAAGCATTTAGAAGAATTACGTAATCTTATATTTCGGTATAAAGTCGCTTTTCTTGTATATACTCATTAAGCAATCGATATAGAAATGCTTCAAATCATTAGTTTAACTTATTTAAGTTAATTAACCCTCTTTATCTTACTGAAGTCTACAAACGTTTTAACGGCTTAAAGGCAAAGCATTTAGAAGAATTACGTAACCTTATATTTAGGTATAAAGTCGATTTTGTTGTATATACACATTTAGCAATCGATATCGAAATGCTTCAAATCATTAGTTTAACATATTTAAGCTAATTAACCCTGTTTATCTTACTAAAGTCTACAAAAGCCTTAACGGAATAACGGCAGTGCATTTGGAAGAATTCCGTAATCTTATATTTAGGTATTAAGTCGATTTTCTTGTATATACACATTTAGCAATCGATATCGAAATGCCTCAAATCATTAGTTTAACATATTTAAGTTAATTAACCCCATTTATATTACTGAAGTCTACAAACGCCTTAACCGCATAACGGCAGTGCATGTAGAAGAATTCCGTTATCATATATTTAGGTATAAAGTCGATTTTCTTGTACATACACATTTAGCAATCGATATCGAAATGCCTCAAATCATTAGTTTAACATATTTAAGTTAATTAACTCTCTTTATCTTACTGAAGTCTGCAAACGCCTTAATTGCATAACGGCAAAGCATTTAGAAGAATTCCGTTATCATATATTTAGGTATAAAGTCGATTTTCTTGTATATACTCATTTAGCAATCGATATCGAAATGCTTCAAATAACTAGTGTAACATATCTAAGTTAATAAACCTTCTTAAACGAACTGAAGTTAACATAAAGCCATAACGGCATAACGGTAGTGCATTTCTAAGAATTCCGTAATCTTATATTTAGGTATAAAGTCGATTTTGTTGTGTATATGCATTTAGCAATCGATTTCGAAAATCTTCAAATCATAAGTTTAACATATTTAAGTTAATAAAGCTTCTTTAACGCCACGAAGTTAACATAAAGCCATGGCGGCATAACGGCAGTGCATTTAGAAGAATTCCGTAAGCTTATATTTAGGTATAAAGTCGATTTTGTTGTATATACACATTTAGCAATCGATATCGAAATGCCTCAAATCATTAGTTTAACATATTTAAGTTAATTAACCTTCTTTATCTTACTGAAGTTTACATAAAGCCAAAAGGGTATAACGGCAGTGCATTTGGAAGAATTCCGTAATCTTATATATAGGTATAAGGAAGATTTTCTTGTATATGTGCACTTAGCAATCGATTTCGAAAATCTTCAAATCATTAGTTTAACATATTTAAGTTAATAAATCTTCTTTAACACACTGAAGTTAACACAAAGCCATGGCGGCATAAAGACAGTTCATGTAGAAGAATTCCGTAATCTTATATTTTCTTCTTTATGCACATTTAGCAATCGATATCGAAATGCCTCAAATCATTAGTTTATCATATTTAAGTTAATTAACCTTTTTTAACGTATTGAAGTTGATATAAAGCCATGGTGGCATAACCACAGTACATTTGGAAGAATTCCGTAATCTTATATTTAGGTATAAAGTCGATTTTCTTGCATATATGTATTAAGCAATCGATATCGAAATGCTTCAAATAGCTGGTTTAAATTATTTAAGTTAATAAACCTTCTTTAACTAACTGAAGTTAACACAAAACCAAAACGGTATAACGGCAGTGCATTTGGAAGAATTCCGTTATCTTATATTTAGTTATAAAGTCGATTTTCTTGTATATACACATTTAGCAATCGAAATCGAAATGCTTCAAATCATTAGTTTAACATATTTAAGTTAATTAACCCTCTTTATTTTACTGAAGTCTACAAACATCTTAACGGCATAACGTCAAAGCATTTAGAAGAATTACGTAATCTTATATTTAGGTATAAAGTCGATTTTCTTGTATATACTCATTAAGAAATCGATACAGAAATGCTACAAATCAGTAGTTTAACATATTTAAGTTAATTAATCCTCTTTATCTTACTGAAGTCTACAAACGTTTTAACGGCATAAAGGCAAAGCATTTAGAAGAATTACGTAATCTTGTATTTAGGTATAAAGTCGCTTTTCTTGTATATACTCATTTAGCAATCGATATAGAAATGCTTCAAATCATTAGTTTAACATATTTAAGTTAATTAACCCTCTTTATTTTATTGAAGTCTACAAACATCTTAACGGCATAACGGCAAAGCATTTAGAAGAATTGCGTAATCTTATATTTAGGTATAAAGTCGATTTTCTTGTACATATACATTTAGCAATCGATATCGAAATGCCTCAAATCATTAATTTAACATATTTAAGTTAATTAACCCTCTTTATCTTACTGAAGTCTACAAACGTTTTAACGGCATAACGGCAGTGCATGTAGAAGAATTCCGTTATCATATATTTAGGTATAAAGTCGATTTTCTTGTATACACACATTTAGCAATCGATATCGAAATGCCTCAAATCATTAGTTTAAGCATATTTAAGTAAATTAACCCTCTTTATCTTACTGAAGTCTACAAACGCCTTAATTGTATAACGGCTAAGCATTTAGAATAATTACCTAATCTTATATTTAGGTATAAAGTCGATTTTCCTATATATACTCATTTAGCAATCGATATCGAAATGCCTCAAATCATTAGTTTAACATATTTAAGTTAATTAACCCTCTTTATCTTACTGAAGTCTACAAACGCCTTAATGGCATAACTGCATGTAGAAGAATTCCGTTATCATATATTTAGGTATAAAGTCGATTTGCTTGTACATACACATTTAGCAATCGATATCGAAATGCCTCAAATCATTAGTTTAACATATTTAAATTAATTAAGCCTCTTTATCTTACTGAAGTCTACAAACGCCTTAATTGCATAACGGCAAAGCATTTAGAAGAATTACGTAATCTTATATTTAGGTATAAAGTCGATTTTATTGTATATACTCATTTAGCAAGCGATATCGAAATGCCTCAAATCATTAGTTTAAAATATTTAAGTTAATTAACCCCCTTTATCTTACTGAAGTCTACAAGCGCCTTAACGGCATAACGGCAGTGCATGTAGAAGAATTCCGTTATCATATATTTAGGTATAAAGTCGATTTTCTTGTACATACACATTTAGCAATCGATATCGAAATGCCTCAAATCATTAGTTTAACATATTTAAGTAAATTAGCCCTCTTTATCTTACTGAAGTCTACAAACGCCTTAATTGCATAACGGCAAAGAATTTAGAATAATTACGTAATCTTATATTTAGGTATAAAGTCGATTTTCTTATATATACTCATTTAGCAATCGATATCGAAATGCCTCAAATCATTACTTTAACATATTTAAGTTAATTAACCCTCTTTATCTTACTGAAGTCTACAAACGCCTTAACGGCATAACTGCATGTAGAAGAATTCCGTTATCTTATATTTAGGTATAAAGTCGATTTTCTTGTACATATACATTTAGCAATCGATATCGAAATGCCTCAAATCATTAATTTAACATATTTAAGTTAATTAACCCTCTTTATCTTACTGAAGTCTACAAACGCCTTAATTGCATAACGGCAAAGCATTTAGAAGAATTACGTAATCTTATATTTAGGTATAAAGTCGATTTTCCTGTATATACTCATTAAGCAAGCGATATCGGAATGCCTCAAATCATTAGTTTAACATACTTAATTTAATTAACCCTCTTTATCTTACTGAAGTCTACAAACGCCTTAACGGCATAACGGCAAAGCATTAAGAAGAATTACGTTATCTTATATTTAGGTATAAAGTCGATTTTCTTGTATATATGCATTAAGCAATCGATATCGAAATGCTTCAAATAACTGGTTTAACATATTTAAGTTAATAAACCCTCTTTAACTAACTGAAGTTAACATAAAACCATAACGGTATAACGGCAGTGCACTTGGAAGAATTCCGTTACCTTATATTTAGGTATAAAGTCGATTTTCTTGTATATACACATTTAGCAATCGATATCGAAATGCCTCAAATATTAGTTTAACATGTTTAAGTTAATTAACCTTCTTTAACATATTGAAGTTCATATAAAGCCATGGCGGCATAACGACAGTACATTTTGAAGAATTCCATAATCTTATATTTAGGTATAAAGTCGATTTTCTTGTATATATGCATTAAGCAATCGATTTCGAAATGCTTCTAATAACTGGTGAAACATATCTAAGTTAATAAACCTTCTTTAACGAACTGAAGTTAACATAAAGCCATAACGGCATAACGGCAGTGCATTTGGAAGAATTCCGTAATCTTATGTTTAGGTATAAAGTCCATTTTGTTGTGTATATGCATTAAGCAATCGATTTCGAAAATCTTCAAATCATAAGTTTAACATATTTAAGTTAATAAAGTTTCTTTAACGCAACGAAGTTATTATAAAGCCATGGCGGCATAACAGCAGTGCATTTAGAAGAATTTCGTAAGCTTATATTTAGGTATAAAGTCGATTTTGTTGTAAATACACATTTAGCAATCGTTATCTAAATGCTTCAAATCATTAGTTTAACATATTTAAGTTAATAAACCTTTTTTAACGTATTGAAGTTGATATAAAGCCATGGTGGCATAACGACAGTACATTTAGAAGAATTCCGTAATCTTTTGTTTAGGTATAAAGTCGATTTTCTTGCATATATGTATTAAGCAATCGATATCGAAATGCTTCAAATAGCTGGTTTAACATATTTAAGTTAATAAACCTTCTTTAACTAACTGAAGTTAACACAAAACCAAAACGGTATAACGGCAGTGCATTTGGAAGAATTCCGTTATCTTATATTTAGTTATAAAGTCGATTTTCTTGTATATACACATTTAGCAATCGAAATCGAAATGCTTCAAATCATTAGTTTAACATATTTAAGTTAATTAACCCTCTTTATTTTACTGAAGTCTACAAACATCTTAACGGCATAACGTCAAAGCATTTAGAAGAATTACGTAATCTTATATTTAGGTATAAAGTCGATTTTCTTGTATATACTCATTAAGCAATCGATACAGAAATGCTTCAAATCAGTAGTTTAACATATTTAAGTTAATTAATCCTCTTTATCTTACTGAAGTCTACAAACGTTTTAACGGCATAAAGGCAAAGCATTTAGAAGAATTACGTAATCTTGTATTTAGGTATAAAGTCGCTTTTCTTGTATATACTCATTTAGCAATCGATATAGAAATGCTTCAAATCATTAGTTTAACATATTTAAGTTAATTAACCCTCTTTATTTTATTGAAGTCTACAAACATCTTAACGGCATAACGGCAAAGCATTTAGAAGAATTACGTAATCTTATATTTAGGTATAAAGTCGATTTTCTTGTATATACTCATTTAGCAATCGATATAGAAATGCTTCAAATCATTAGTTTAACATATTTAAGTTAATAAACGCTCTTTATCTTACTGAAGTCTACAAACGTTTTAACGGCATAACGGCAAAGCTTTTAGAAGAATTACGTAATCCTATATTTAGGTATAAAGTCGATTTTGTTGTATATACACATTTAGCAATCGATATCGAAATGCTTCAAATCATTAGTTTAACATATATAAGCTAATTAACCCTCTTTATCTTACTAAAGTCTACAAAAGCATTAGCGGCATAACGGCAGTGCATTTGGAAGAATTCCGTAATCTTATATTTAGGTATTAACTCGATTTTCTTGTATACACACATTTAGCAATCGATATCGAAATGCCTCAAATCATTAGTTTAACATATTTAAGTAAATTAACCCTCTTTATCTTACTGAAGTCTACAAACGCCTTAATTGTATAACGGCTAAGCATTTAGAATAATTACCTAATCTTATATTTAGGTATAAAGTCGATTTTCCTATATATACTCATTTAGCAATCGATATCGAAATGCCTCAAATCATTAGTTTAACATATTTAAGTTAATTAACCCTCTTTATCTTACTGAAGTCTACAAACGCCTTAATGGCATAACTGCATGTAGAAGAATTCCGTTATCATATATTTAGGTATAAAGTCGATTTTCTTGTACATACACATTTAGCAATCGATATCGAAATGCCTCAAATCATTAGTTTAACATATTTAAGTTAATTAAGCCTCTTTATCTTACTGAAGTCTACAAACGCCTTAATTGCATAACGGCAAAGCATTTAGAAGAATTACGTAATCTTATATTTAGGTATAAAGTCGATTTTATTGTATATACTCATTTAGCAAGCGATATCGAAATGCCTCAAATCATTAGTTTAAAATATTTAAGTTAATTAACCCCCTTTATCTTACTGAAGTCTACAAGCGCCTTAACGGCATAACGGCAGTGCATGTAGAAGAATTCCGTTATCATATATTTAGGTATAAAGTCGATTTTCTTGTACATACACATTTAGCAATCGATATCGAAATGCCTCAAATCATTAGTTTAACATATTTAAGTAAATTAGCCCTCTTTATCTTACTGAAGTCTACAAACGCCTTAATTGCATAACGGCAAAGAATTTAGAATAATTACGTAATCTTATATTTAGGTATAAAGTCGATTTTCTTATATATACTCATTTAGCAATCGATATCGAAATGCCTCAAATCATTACTTTAACATATTTAAGTTAATTAACCCTCTTTATCTTACTGAAGTCTACAAACGCCTTAACGGCATAACTGCATGTAGAAGAATTCCGTTATCATATATTTAGGTATAAAGTCGATTTTCTTGTACATATACATTTAGCAATCGATATCGAAATGCTCAAATCATTAATTAACATATTTAAGTTAATTAACCCTCTTTATCTTACTGAAGTCTACAAACGCCTTAATTGCATAACGGCAAAGCATTTAGAAGAATTACGTAATCTTATATTTAGGTATAAAGTCGATTTTCTTGTATATACTCATTTAGCAATCGATATCGAAATGCCTCAAATCATTAGTTTAACATATTTAAGTTAATTAACCCTCTTTATCTTACTGAAGTCTACAAACGCCTTAACGGCATAACGCAACATTAGAAGAATTCCGTTATCTTATATTTAGGTATAAAGTCGATTTTCTTGTATATATGCATTAAGCAATCGATATCGAAATGCTTCAAATAACTGGTATTAACATATTTAAGTTAATAAACCCTCTTTAACTAACTGAAGTTAACATAAAGCCATAACGGCATAACGGCAGTGCATTTAGAAGAATTCCGTAACTTATATTTAGGTATAAAGTCGATTTTCTTGTATATACACATTTAGCAATCGATATCGAAATGCCTCAAATCATTAGTTTAACATATTTAAGTTAATTAACCTTCTTTAACATATTGAAGTTCATATAAAGCCATGGCGGCATAACGACAGTACATTTTGAAGAATTCCGTTATCTTATATTTAGGTATAAAGTCGATTTTCTTGTATATATGCATTAAGCAATCGATTTCGAAATGCTTCAAATAACTGGTTTAACATATTTAAGTTAATAAACCTTCTTTAACGAACTGAAGTTAACATAAAGCCATAACGGCATAACGGCAGTGCATTTAGAAGAATTCCGTAACTTATATTTAGGTATAAAGTCGATTTTCTTGTATATACACATTTAGCAATCGATATCGAAATGCCTCAAATCATTAGTTTAACATATTTAGTTAATTAACCTTCTTTAACATATTGAAGTTCATATAAAGCCATGGCGGCATAACGACAGTACATTTGGAAGAATTCCGTAATCTTATATTTAGGTATAAAGTCGATTTTCTTGTATATATGCATTAAGCAATCGATTTCGAAATGCTTCAAATAACTGGTTTAACATATTTAAGTTAATAAACCTTCTTTAACGAACTGAAGTTAACATAAAGCCATACGGCATAACGGCAGTCATGTTTGAAGAATTCCGTAATCTTATATTTAGATAGAAAGTCGATTTTCTTCTATATACACATTTAGCAATCGATATCGAAATGCCTCAAATCTTTAGTTTATCATATTTTAGTTAATTAACCTTTTTTAACGTATTGAAGTTGACATAAAGCCATGGTGGCATAACGACAGTACATTTGGAAGAATTCCGTAATCTTATATTTAGGTATAAAGTCTATTTTCTTGTATATATGCATTAAGCAATCGATATCGAAATGCTTCAAATAACAGGTTTAACATTTTTAAGTTAATAAACCTTTTTTAACTAACTGAGGTTAACACAAAGCCATGGCGGCATAACGGCAGTTCATGTAGAAGAATTCCGTAATCTTATATTTATGTATTAAGTCGATTTTCTTGTATATACACATTTAGCAATCGATATCGAAATGCCTCAAATCATTAGTTTAACATATTTAAGTTAATTAACCCCCTTTATCTTACTGAAGTCTACAAACGCCTTAACGGCATAACGGCAGTGCACGTAGAAGAATTCCGTAATCATATATTTAGGTATAAAGTCGATTTTCTTGTACATAAACATTTAACAATCGATATCGAAATGCCTCAAATCATTAGTTTAACATATTTAAGTTAATTAACCCTCTTTATCTTACTGAAGTCTACAAACGCCTTAACGGCATAACGGCAAATCATTTAGAAGAATTGCGTAATCTTATATTTAGGTATAAAGTCGATTTTCTTGTATAAACTCATTTAGCAATCGAAATCGAAATGCTTCAAATCATTAGTTTAACATATTTAAGATAATTAACCCTCTTTATCTTACTGAAGTCTACAAACGCCCTAACGGCATAACGGCAAAGTATTTAGAAGAATTCCGTAATCTTATATTTCGGTATAAAGTCGCTTTTTTTGTATATACATATTTAGCTATCGATTACGACATCCCTCAAATCATTAGTTTAACATATTTAAGTTAATTAACCCTCTTTATTTTATTGAAGTCTACAAACATCTTAACGGCATAACGGCAAAGCATTTAGAAGAATAACGTAATCTTATATTTATGTATAAAGTCGGTTTTCTTGTATATACTCATTTAGTAAACGATATAGAAATACTTCAAATCATTAGTTTAACATATTTAAGTTAATTAACCCTCTTTATCTTACTAAAGTCTACAAAAGCCTTAGCGGCATAACGGCAGTGCATTTGGAAGAATTCCGTAATCTTATATTTAGGTATTAAGTAGATTTTCTTGTATACACACATTTAGCAATCGATATCGAAATGCCTCAAATCATTAGTTTAACATATTTAAGTTAATTAACCCCCTTTATCTTACAGAAGTCTACAAACGCCTTTACGGCATAACGGCAGTGCATGTAGAAGAATTCCGTTATCATATATTTAGGTATAAAGTCGATTTTCTTGTACATACACATTTAGCAATCGATATCGAAATGCCTCAAATCATTAGTTTAACATATTTAAGTTAATTAACCCTCTTTATCTTACTAAAGTCTACAAACGCCTTAATTGCATAACGGCAAAGCATTTAGAAGAATTACGTTATCTTATATTTAGGTATAAAGTCGATTTTCTTGTATATATGCATTAAGCAATCGACATCGAAATGCTTCAAATAACTGGTTTAACATATTTAAGTTAATAAACCTTCTTTAACTAACTGAAGTTAACATAAAACCATAAAGGTATAACGGCAGTGCATTTGGAAAAATTCCGTAATTTTATATATAGGTATAAAGTCGATTTTCTTGTATATACACATTTAGCAATCGATATCGAAATGCCTCAAATCATTAGCTTAACATATTTAAGTTAATTAACCTTCTTTAACATATTGTAGTTCATATAAAGCCATGGCGGCATAACGACAGTACATTTGGAAGAATTCCGTTACATTATATTTAGGTATAAAGTCGATCTTCTTGTATATATGCATTAAGCAATCGATTTCGAAATGCTTCCAATAACTGGTGTAACATATCTAAGTTAATAAACCTTCTTTAACGAACTGAAGTTAACATAAAGCCATAACGGCAGTGCATTTAGAAGAATTCCGTAAGCGTATATTTAGGTATAAAGTCGATTTTGTTGTATATACACATTTAGCAATCGATATCGAAATGCTTCAAATCATTAGTTTAACATATTTAAGTTAATTTACCTTCTTTAACATATTGAAGTTCATATAAAGCCATGGCGGCATAACGACAGTACATTTGGAAAAATTCCGTAATCTTATATTAAGGTATAAGGAAGATTCTCTTGTATATATGCACTTATTAATCGATTTCGAAAATCTTCAAATAATTAGTTTAACATATTTAAGTTAATAAAGCTTCTTTAACGCACCGAAGTTAACACAAAGCCATGGCGGCATAACGGCAGTTCATGTAGAAGAATTCCGTAATCTTATATTTAGGTATAAAGTCGATTTTCTTCTATATACACATTTAGCAATCGATATCGAAATGCCTCAAATCATAAGATTATTATATTTAAGTAAATTAACCTTTTTTAACGTAATGAAGTTGATATAAAGCCATGGTGGCATAACGACAGTACATTTGGAAGAATTCCGTAATCTTATATTTAGGAATAAAGTCGATTTTCTTGTATATATGCATTAAGCAATCGATATCGACATGCTTCAAATAACTGGTTTAAAATATTAACGTTTATAAACCTTCTTTAACTAGCTGAAGTTAACATAAAACCATAACGGTATAACGGCAGTGCATTTGGAAGAAATCCGTAATCTTATATTTGTATATACACATTTAGCAATCGAATTTGAAATGCTTCAAGGCATTAGTTTAACATATTTAAGTTAATTAACCCTCTCTATTTTACTGAAGTCTTCAAACATCTTAACGGCATAACGGCAAAGCAATTAGAAAAATTACGTAATCTTATAGTTAGGTATAAAGTCGATTTTCTTGTATATACTCATTTAGCAATCGATATCGAAATGCTTCAAATCATAAGTTTAACATATTTAAGCTAATTAACCCTTTTTGTATTACTGAAGTCTACAAACGTTTTAACGGCATAATGGCAAAGCATTTAGAAGAATTCCGTAATCTTATATTTAGGTATAAAGTCGATTTTGTTGTGTATATGCATTTAGCAATCGATATCTAAATGCTTCAAATCATAAGTTTAACATATTTAAGTTAATTAACCTTTCTTAACGTATTGAAGTTGATATAAAGCCATGGTGGCATAACGACATTACATTTGGAAGAATTCCATAATCTTTTATTTAGGTATAAAGTCGATTTTCTTGTATATATGCATTAAGCAATCGATATCGCAATGCTTCAAATAACTGGTTTAACATATTTAAGTTAACAAACCTTCTTTAGCTAACTGAAGAAATCGAAATCGAAATGCTTCAAATCATTAGTTTAACATATTTAAGTTAATTAACCCTCATTATCTTACTGAAGTCTACAAAGGTTTTAACGGCATAACGGCAAAGCATTTAGAAGAATTACGTAATCTTATATTTAGGTATAAAGTCGATTTTGTTTGTATATACACATTTAGCAATCGATATCGAAATGCTTCAAATCATTAGTTTAACATATTTAAGTTAATTAACCCCCTTTATCTTACGGAAGTCTACAAACGCCTTAACGGCATAACGGCAGTGCATGTAGAAGAATTCCGTTATCATATCTTTAGATATAAAGTCGATTTTCTTGTACATGCACATTTAGCAATCGATATCGAAATGCCTCAAATCATTAGTTTAACATATTTAAGTTAATTAACCCCCTTTATCTTACTGAAGTCTACAAACGCCTTAACGGCATAACGGCAGTGCATGTAGAAGAATTCCGTTATCATATCTTTAAGTATAAAGTCGATTTTCTTGTACATACACATTTAGCAATCGATATCGAAATGCCTCAAATCATTAGTTTAACATATTTAAGTTAAATAAACCCTCTTTATCTTACTGAAGTCTACAAACTTCCTAATTGCATAACGGCAAAGCATTTAGAAGAATTACGTAATCTTATATTTAGGTATAAAATCGATTTTCTTGTATATACTCATTTAGCAATCGATAACGAAATGCCTCAAATCATTAGTTTAACATATTTAAGTTAATTAACCCTCTTTATCTTACTGAAGTCTACAAACGTCTTAACGGCATAACTGCATGTAGAAGAATTCCGTTATCATATATTCAGGTATAAGGTCGATTTTCTTGTACATACACATTTAGCAATCGATATCGAAATGCCTCAAATCATTAGTTTAACATATTTAAGTTAATTAACCCTCTTTATCTTACTGAAGTCTACAAACGCCTTAATTGCATAACGGCAAAGCATTTAGAAGAATTACGTTATCTTATATTTAGGTATAAAGTCGATTTTCTTGTATATATGCATTAAGCAATCGATATCGAAATGCTTCAAATAACTGGCTCAACATATTTAAGTTAATAAACCTTCTTTAACTAACTGAAGTTAACATAAAACCATAACGGCATAACGGCAGTACATGTAGAAGAATTCCGTAATCTTATATTTAGGTATAAAGTCGATTTTCTTGTATATACACATTTAGCAATCGATATCGAAATGCCTCAAATCATTAGTTTAACATATTTAAGTTAATTAACCTTCTTTAACATTGTCGGAGTTATCGACGATATATTTGCCGGTGTGCCAAATAAAATAAAAACTATTAGCGTTTGGATAACAATTAGGATGTGTATATTCAAATAATTACAATATATGTATGTACATATATGGGTTAATAAATATAATTGTGGGTATACAATTGAGGGGTGGGTATGTATATATATATATAAATATAAATAAATTAAATGAAACCTGATGTGGTTATTTATTCCCGCGTTGAGTTTTTGGATTCTGCTACTGTGATGCTGCTGTGGTTGTTGTTGCTGCTGATGCACTGCTGCTGCTTGGCGCCTTAATGTCCGTCCGCTTTGGTTATTTGGTTTATTGTGTTTTGTTGGGTTCTTCGTTGTTATATTGGCGCTGTTGGGTGGTTTTTGCATTGTCCTCTAATTCGTATTTCGACGAGTTAGGAGGACAATGCAGGGATGTGTTCATTTGGTATGAACATCCCGGCCGCCTTGCAGTGTCTGCGAATAAAAAGATTTTTAGATCTATTTTGATTTGGGTAAATGTGTATTATTATCAACGGGTTGGAGGTATACTTGGGGTTTAAATCGCACAAGCACCGGTTAAAGTCCAACCGAGTGCGGTGTTTTGTGCGATCACGGTGCTGTTATCGGGGTTGAATATGCCGGGTTTCATTACTCTTGGGTAGATGTCCGCTCCTAGTTCCAACATGATTTTGTCGTTCTTCCAAAATGTAGGGTCGGCTAGGACTAAGTGGTCGAACTTCTTAATGATTTCGCCACTTAAGTCACGATTATAGGGTCGGGTCGGTAAATCATGCGTCAATAGGCAGTTAACTTCGACATGCCAGTCGGAATCAGTTAATGATCCTATGACGACTTTACATACACGATGTGAGTCGAGGTACGTTTTTGGTAACCGCAATCTCTGCACCAGTTCTGATGCAATTACAGTCACTTTTCGGGTCGGGTTGACTATGGCTCGTATTTTGTTCCATTTGCCATCGTGTTTAATTTTGACCATGACTGTTGGTGTGAGGGTCGGCTTGGCCAGTAACGTGGGTAGATCCTCTTGTCTATGTAATCGTTCTTCGCCTTTTGCTGTTTTCTTTTGCTCTTTGCAGAACAGCCTGGGGTGTCCATGTAGGGTTGAATGGTGTTCCCCATTACACGTGGCACATCGTTTTTTACTTGTGCACTTTTGGGTGGAATGCGATCTGGCCAAGCAATTGACGCAGTACTTGTGTTTGTTAACTGCGTCAAACTTTTCATTGATGTTCATTTTGGTGAATTTTGAACAAGTTACCAGTCTATGGTCTTTTTTACACAATCCACAGGCGACTTGTTTATGTGTTCGCTTTGATGAACGGCTGATAGCACGCCGAGCCGTGCGATGAGTACTTCCCCGTTCTTCACGAATAGGGGAAAGGCTGATGGTACGTCGGGCCGTGCGATGCGTATTTCCACGCTCCTCTCGAAGGGGGGAAAGGGTCGCTTTAAAGCGATGTAGGCGTCTTGCCAGGGTTCCTTCGTCGGAGAGTGGGCTGATACTACGGGTCACGCTAAGTGATCGCACAGTGAATGTGGGGCTGCTTTGGCAGCTGCAAATTGACTTCGTACTGCTTTGAGGGGCCATGTCACTATAAGGAAATAAGATTAATTATTTGGTAAAGTGACTATTTTGGTTATTGGGCGGGTAATTGTTCCCTGAGAGGTACGTATGTCAACTACTCTTGCTTTATTGTCTGCACCTAGATACGTTTTTTCGATGCGACCAAGTCTCCACTCATTTGGGGGTAGTGTTTCTTGACGTATAACTACCATATCGTTAACGTCTATGTTGCGTTGAGGGTATTTCCATTTATATCTTTTGTGGAGTTCTTTCAGGTATTCTTCTTTCCATCGTTTGCAGAAGTGTTGATGGAGTATCTTCAGTTTCTGCCATCTTTGTGCGATGCTTAGATGTGCATCTTCTAAATTGGGTTCTGCTGGGATTAATAAAGGGGTACCTATTAAGAAATGGCCTGGAGTTAAAGGTTCTAAATTTGTTGGGTCTTCACTTAATGGGCTTAAAGGGCGAGAATTCAAGCAACTTTCGATTCGAGTTAAAAGGGTAGCTAGTTCTTCGAAAGTGAATTTCTGTTTCTGGGACACCTTTTTCAAGTGGCTCTTTAAACTTTTCACTCCTGCTTCCCAGAGTCCACCCATGTGTGGAGCTCCTGGAGGATTAAAGTGCCAGTTGATGTTTTGGTGTGCTTCGCTAGTTGTTAGTTGAGTTTTCAATGACTTCATGAATTCTCGCCGATCTTTAATTAAAAGTTTTGACGCTCCCACGAAATTAGTACCATTGTCCGAATAGAGATCGGCGGGACATCCGCGCCTGGAAAAGAAACGTGCGAATGCGGCCATGAATGCGTTGGTGGTGAGATCACTCACTGGCTCTAGATGTATTGCTTTGGTTGCAAAACAAACAAATACGCATACATAGCCTTTTGTGATCAAACATGCTCTGCCGGTGTAATTTTTTATGTCATAGGGACCGGCGAGATCGATTCCTGATGCTGCGAATGGACGGGTTAAGGTGGTACGTTCTGCGGGTAGTGCTGCCATAATCTGAGTAGTGATGCGCTTTTTGTGCAAAACGCAAGTTTTGCACTGATGAATGGTAGACTTGATAAGTGTTTTCAGTTTTGGTATCCAAAATTCAGAACGCATAAGTCGTAATACTAGCTGGTTGCCGCCATGAAGGGTTATTAGATGGGTAAATTGGGTGAGTAGTTTTGACAAACGACTATTATAGGGTAATAAGATAGGGTGACGCTCATTATATGATAGTGCTGCGGAATTGGTTAATCTTCCGTCACTTCGCATTACTCCTTTAGGGTCAATGAACGGATTTAAAGTCAACAATGAACTTTTCTTATGTATTTGGGTTTTACGGGTCAATGCATCATATTCTTCTCTGAAATGTGTTTTTTGGGTGTGAATGATTAACTTCATTCGGGTTGTTTTGAACTCTTCCGGGGTTATTTCGTGGTTTGAGTAATCAATTTCTCGCCTCCTTGGTGAGGCATTTGCGCAAAATCTGAATAGGTAAGCGATAACGCGAATTGCTCTGGGGAATGAGGAAAACCTTTCGAGTATATCCTCTTGGGTGGTTATCGCAAACGTCTTAACGGGTTTGAATTCAACGGTAGTGTTGTATGTTTTCTCCGATTCCGGAAAATGCTCCTTTTCGTGTTGTAGCCATTGGGGTCCATGCCACCAGAGGTTGCAATTCAATAGATCGGTGGGTGTACATCCTCGGCTTGCCAAGTCTGCGGGATTGTCTTGGCTTTCCACATGGTTCCACTTATCGACTCCCACTTTCTCGGTGATTGCAGCTACTCGATGTGAAACGAAAGTGGTCCATGAACAGGGTGGTTTGTTTAACCAAGCGAGAACTATGGTTGAATCAGTCCAAAAATAATTTTTATATTGGGTTAGGTGTAGTTGGGGTAGGGTAGAGTTAAAAAGGTTAGCCAGTAGAACCGCTCCGCAGAGTTCCAATCTGGGTAGGGATACGGTTTTAATGGGAGCAACTTTTGTTTTTGACACTAAGAGAGTTGTCCATATTTTGTCTCCAACTGAAACTCTTATATAAAGTGTCGTGGCATATGCTTTTTCTGAAGCATCAGAGAAACCGTGGAATTCAATGGTGGCTGTTGGGTTAAAATGGGTCCACCTGGGTATTTCAATTTTGTTTATGTTGTCGTAATCCTTTACGAAGCTGTTCCATCGATGAAGGGTGAGGGGCTTCAGGCTTTCATCCCAGTCAGTTTTATCCAGCCATATTTGTTGCATAATTATTTTTGCCGTGATTATTATTGGACTAAGCCAACCGGCTGGGTCAAACAATTTTGCTATGGCTGATAAAACTTCACGTTTGGTGTATGCGGGTTTTTTCTCCATTGGGTTGACGAGGAAGAAAAATGAATCCTTTTTGGAGTTCCATCGAATGCCTAGGGTTTTGGTGTTCTCGGGTTCCGAAAGGTTGAGTGTTTCCGTCTCTAAAAGATGATCCTGTGGAAGTCCTTTCAGAATGTGTGGGTCATTGGAGGTCCATTTTCGCAGAGCGAATCCTGGGGTCTTCAGAGCGGAAATGAGTTCATCTCGTGCTGACTTTGCCGTGGTCAGGTCATGTGTTCCAGCTAAAACATCGTCTACATACATTTCCTGGCGAAGTATTTTGGCTGCTAATGGGTGGGTTTCTTCAACATCATCGGCTAGCTTCATGAGGGTACGGATCGCTAAATACGGCGCACAATTTATGCCGAACGTGACTGTTTGCAATTCGAAGTCTTCTATTGTGTCTTCCGGGGACTTTCTAAATAATATCCTTTGGAACCGAGTGTGTTTAGGGTCTACGAGTATTTGCCGGTACATTTTCTGAATATCCGCATTAAAAACGAATTGGAAGAGTCGCCAATTTGTTATCAGAATGACAAGGTCTTTCTGTAAAGTAGGCCCGATATGTAAGACGTCATTCAAGCTTTTGTGATTTGACGTGGGGCAAGATGCGTTAAATACCACACGCAATTTCGTTGTTATACGGTCGGGTTTAATGACCGCGTGGTGTGGTAAGTAATATTGGGTCGCTTTACCAGAAGGGTCATACTCTACTTTCTTCATTTGTCCGAGTTCCAAATATTCCATGATTGCTTTGTCGTATTCTGCTTTCACTTCGGATTTTTTAAGTAAAGCTCGTTCATTTCTGAGAAATTGGGCCAACGCTATATGTCTAGATTGCCCGATATCAATATTGTCGGGTTCTTTGAAGGGTAGGGTTACTATATAGCGCCCATCTGAATTACGACGGGTAGTTTTTTGGAAAATTTCCTCACAAATTTGGTCCGATTTGGAAACTACGGATTCCTTTGGGATTTCCTCCACCTCCCAAAAACGTGTGAGAAGACTCTCGGGATTCACTTTATTGTGAAATGATACTATGGCGGGATTTTGGGAGGGTTGAGTTATGGGTCCGGACAATATCCATCCGAATTCTGTCTCTTGAGCTAAGAGTGAACCTAGTATGTTCCTCTTTACTCCATTGAGTAAAATACTTGGATAAATATCACTGCCGATTAATATATCCACGGGTCTGGGTTTGTGAAATTGGGTGTCGGCTAAAGTGAATCCAAGATTTTTAAGACACTGCTTTGGATCTATAAGGTATGAGGGTAAATTATCAGTTAGGCTATTTAGTATAAATGCCTGTGCTGATAGCTTATAATTTGTATTTAAGGGTGAGCAAAGCGTTATTTCACAAATGTTCGTTGGTGTTGCTGAAACTGCATTGTTTAGTCCGGTCACTTGGGCTGATACAGTGTGGGTGGGTATATCCAAGCTTCTCTGAAGTCTTCGAGATATAAATGTGGCTTCCGATCCTGAATCAATAAGAGCTCTCGCGGAATATCGCTGGCCATTATGTTCTATTTGAACCATTGCAGTACCGAGTAATATCTGCTTCCTACTTGGGTTGGGTGGGTTCTGGGTTGATGATTTAGTGGACTGTATAGTTGTTGTGTAGGCTTGCCGATTTGCATTTGTGCTTTGGGTGGGTAGTGCGGTACTGTTTTCAGGGTTCGAACTAGTGACGTTTGGTATTTCCGGAGTGGATTCAGGTCGAAAGCTGGATTCTCTGTGTATCAGAGTATTGTGTTTTTTGTGACACTTACGACACGAGAATTTACTCACACAGTTCTTGTAGGTGTGTGATATGGCCAAGCAGTTATAGCAATAACCATATTTTTTGATTGTGGAGATACGTGACTCTACATTCATTGCGAGAAATTTGGGACATTCTCGAATAGAGTGCTGCTTTTTGCAGAGCTTACAGCTTTCTGTATCTATATTATTTGGAGTAAAGTTGAAATTATTATTCCTTTGGGTGTTAGAGGGTCTAGCAATTGGCGTTTCAGCCACGTTTGCATGAAAAGTGTTATATTTCTTTTCATTTGTTCTTTTAACTGCACCGGTGTGGAATTGGGGTGAGTTTGCTACTGAAGCTTTGAAATTTCCAACAGATTCGAGGGTTTTGTATTTGTGGGTTAAAAAATTGTCGAAATTTGACCACGTCGGTATATCTGAATTGTCTGCTAGGGTATATTCAAAGGTTTCGAGAGTTTGTTTAGGTAGTTTGGAACTACAAAGATATATTAATATCGGATCCCAGCTTTGTGTGTCAATCTCAAGGTTGTTTAAATTAGTTAAAACGTTATTAACGGAACGTTGTAAGCTTTTTATAGCACAACCTGTTTCCTGAGTTACTTGGGGTAGGTTAAAAAGGGTCTTTAATTGGGTGTTTACCTGCAACCTCTTATTTTCGTACTGGTCGACTAAATTTTTCCAGGCGAGTATGAAACCATCATTTGTTAGGGGTGCGTTTTGAATAACCTCTCTTGCTTCTCCTCGGGTCTTCTGAGTAAGGTGAAAGAGTCTTTCAACATTACTAATCCTAGGGTTACGGATATACAGGGCTGTAAACATATCCCTGAAGGTGGGCCAAGTTGTGTAATCTCCGTAAAAGATGTCGGTGTCGCATGGTGGAAGGTGAACTGCAGGAGCGAAATCCATCATTGTGGCTTCTGAAGTCCTTTCCTTAATGGGTTGGGTTGACACTTGTGTTTTACGCGCATCTACATCTTCGTTGATGGAAGCTAAGCAAGAGAGGTACATTCGATAACTTTTTTGATATTTTTCTTTCACTTTAAAGAAATCGATGGTTTCATGACTTTCGCGAGAAATTCTTCTGATCGCATCGTATGAGCGCTTTGCTTTTTCATAGAGCGAATTTAGTTCGACCCTTTTAATTTCTAGGGTATAGACCGATTCATCTTCACTTTGGGTCTGAAGATGGTCTTCCACGAATTCAATTAAATCCGTTGTTGTGATTTTGAAATCTTCCATTTCCATTGTTGGGTAAGATATATTTAATCTTCGGGTTGAACAAGAAAAATAAATCGCGTAGAGTTACGAAAATTTAAGAAAACAAATTTTAAAAACTTTTTATATAGTGATTTATTTATTTTAAAAATTTCAAATTAATTTTCTTGCTTTTATCTCGATGGTGTCCGATTGTTAATGTTTATGGGAAATTATTCAACTTCCGATAAAAAAAATCGATAAATAAAATTTGCAGGGTTTTTGCACTTTTTCCTACTGGGTCACTTGTTGAATTTCCTACTGGGTCTGTTTTTTGCTTGCTCCTACTGCACTAGCAGTCAACGTTAATTTGTTGTTAGCAGAGCGGGTAATGCAACAAAACATATGTATATACGCTTGGTACGGGTGGGTGCCCAAAACAACGCTATTTGGCTCTCAAATAATATGTGCGTATGTATGTATATGAACGGGTAAAGTGCAAGGCGGAATATGGCAATAAAAAATTTGCAAATACTTTGTGCTTAATATCGGTTAAGCAAAAGATTTACTTTGAGTAGAATATTAACTTTGTTTTTGTGTCAATAGTATGCCGTTTTATTCCGATTTGCACTAATTTATTATTATTATATTTTAAATAAATTTGGGGTTTGGTACTTACAATTTTTTTTTTTTTTTTTTTTTTCCACGTATGGTGATAATTGATGAGTTTTGTTAATATCCAAAGTGGTTGATTGGGTGGGTGAATGTTAATCCTGTGGATCCAAAATATGGTTGATTGGGTGGGTGAAAATATGCAAATTTGTTGATCCAAACGATGAATTTGAGTGGGTTTATTTTAATAGGCAGAAGATCCGGCTCGAAGGACCAAAATGTCGGAGTTATCGACGATATATTTGCCGGTGTGCCAAATAAAATAAAAACTATTAGCGTTTGGATAACAATTAGGATGTGTATATTCAAATAATTACAATATATGTATGTACATATATGGGTTAATAAATATAATTGTGGGTATACAATTGAGGGGTGGGTATGTATATATATATATAAATATAAATAAATTAAATGAAACCTGATGTGGTTATTTATTCCCGCGTTGAGTTTTTGGATTCTGCTACTGTGATGCTGCTGTGGTTGTTGTTGCTGCTGATGCACTGCTGCTGCTTGGCGCCTTAATGTCCGTCCGCTTTGGTTATTTGGTTTATTGTGTTTTGTTGGGTTCTTCGTTGTTATATTGGCGCTGTTGGGTGGTTTTTGCATTGTCCTCTAATTCGTATTTCGACGAGTTAGGAGGACAATGCAGGGATGTGTTCATTTGGTATGAACAAACATATTGAAGTTCATATAAAACCATGGCGGCATAACGACAGTAGAATTCCGTAATATTATATTAAGTATAAAACCGATTTTCTTGTATATATGCATTAAGCAATCGATTTCGAAATGTTTTCAATAACTGGTGTAACATATCTAATTAACGCACTGAAGTTAACACAAAGCCATGGCGGCATAACGGCAGTTCATGTAGAAGAATTCCGTAATCTTATATTTAGGTATAAAGTCGATTTTCTTCTATATACACATTTAGCAATCGATATCGAAATGCCTCAAAACATAAGATTATCATATTTAAGTTAATTAACCTTTTTAACGTATTTAAGTTAACACAAAGCCATGGCGGCATAACGGCAGTGCATTTAGAAGAATTCCGTTATCATATATTCAGGTATAAAGTCGATTTTGTTGTAAATACACATTTAGCAATCGATATCTAAATGCTTCAAAACATTAGTTTAACAAATTTATGTTAATTAACCCCCTTTATCTTACTCAAGTCTACAAACGCCTTAACGGAATAACGGCAGTGCATGTAGAAGAATTCCGTTATCATATATTTAGGTATAAAGTCGATTTTCTTGTACATACACATTAACCAATCGATATCGAAATGCCTCAAATCATTAGTTTAACATATTTAAGTTAATTAACCTTCTTTAACATATTGAAGTTCTTATAAAACCATGGCGGCATAACGACAGTAGAATTCCGTAATATTATATTTAGGTATAAAACCGATTTTCTTGTATATATGCATTAAGCAATCGATTTCGAAATGCTTCCAATAACTGGTGTAACATATCTAAGTTAATAAACCTTCTTTAACAAACTGAAGTTAACATAAAGCCATAACGGCAGTGCATTTGGAAGAATTCCGTAACCTTATATTTAGGTATAAAGTTGATTTTCTTGTATATACACATTTAGCAATCGATATCGAAGTGCCTCAAATCATTAGTTTAACATATTTAAGTTAATTAACCCTCTTTAACATATTGAAGTTCATATAAAGCCATAGCGGTATAACGACAGTACATTTTGAAGAATTCCGTAATCTTATATTTAGGTATAAAGTCGATTTTGTTGTATATATGCATTAAGCAATCGATTTCAAAATGCTTCTAATAACTGGTGTAACATATCTAAGTTAATAAACCTTCTTAAACGAACTGAATTCAACATAAAGCCATAACGGCATAACGGCAGTGCATTTGGAAGAATTCCGTAATCTTATATTTAGATATAAAGTCGATTTTGTTGTGTATATGCATTTAGCAATCGATATCGAAATGCCTCAAATCATTAGTTTAACATATTTAAGTTAATTAACCCTCTTTATCTTACTGAAGTCTACAAACTCCTTAAGGGCATAACGGCAAAGCATTTAGAAGAATTACGTAATCTTATATTTAGGTAGAAAGTCGATTTTCTTGTATATACTCATTTAGCAATCGAAATCGAAATGCTTCAAATCATTAGATTAACATATTTAAGGTAATTAACCCTTTTTATCTTACTGAAGTCTTCAAGCGCCTTAACGGCATAACGGCAAAGCATTTAGAAGAATTACGTAATCTAATATTTCGGTATAAAGTCGCTTTTCTTGTATATACTCATTTAGCAATCGAAAACGAAATGCTTCAAATCATTAGTTTAACATATTTAAGTTAATTAACCCTCTTTATTTTATTGAAGTATACAAACATCTTAACGGCATAACGGCAAAGCATTTAGAAGAATTACGTAATCTTATATTTAGGTATAAAGTCGATTTTCTTGTATATACTCATTTAGCAATCGATATAGAAGTGCTTCAAATCATTAGTTTAACATATTTAAGTTAATTAACCCTCTTTATCTTACTGAAGTCTACAAACGTTTTAACGGCATAACGGCAAAGCATTTAGAAGAATTGCGTAATCTTATATTTAGGTATAAAGTCGATTTTGTTGTATATACACATTTAGCAATCGATATCGAAATGCTTCAAATCATTAGTTTAACATATTTAAGCTGATTAACAATCTTCATCTTACTAAAGTCTACAAAAGCCTTAGCGGCATAACGGCAGTGCATTTGGAAGAATTCCGTAATCTTATATTTAGGTATTAAGTCGATTTTCTTGTATATACACATTTAGCAATCGATATCGAAATGCCTCAAATCGAAAGTTTAACATATTTAAGTTAATTAACCCTCTTTATCTTGCTGAAGTCTACAAACGCCTTAACGGCATAACTGCATGTAGAAGAATTCCGTTATCATATATTTAGGTATAAAGTCGATTTTCTTGTACATACACATTTAGCAATCGATATCGAAATGCTTCAAATAACTGGCTTAACATATTTAAGTTAATAAACCTTCTTTAACTAACTGAAGTTAACATAAAACCATAACGGTATAACGGCAGTGCATTTGGAAGAATTCCGTAATCTTATATTTAGGTATAAAGTCGATTTTCTTGTATATACACATTAACCAATCGATATCGAAATGCCTCAAATCATTAGTTTAACATATTTAAGTTAATTAACCTTCTTTAACATATTGAAGTTGATATAAAGCCATGGCGGCATAACGACAGTAGAATTCCGTAATATTATATTTAGGTATAAAGTCGATTTTCTTGTATATATGCATTAAGCAATCGATTTCGAAATGCTTCCAATAACTGGTGTAACAAATCTAAGTTAATAAACCTTCTTTAACGAACTGAAGTTAACATAAAGCCATAACGGCAGTGCATTTAGAAGAATTCCGTAAGCGTATATTTAGGTATAAAGTCGATATTGTTGTATATACACATTTAGCAAGCGATATCGAAATGCTTCAAATCATTAGTTTAACAAATTTAAGTTAATTAACCTTCTTTAACATATTGAAGTTCATATAAAGCCATGGCGGCATAACGACAGTACATTTGAAAAATTCCGTAATCTTATATTTAGGTATAAGGAAGATTTTCTTGTATATATGCACTTAGCAATCGATTTCGAAAATCTTTAAATCATTAGTTTAACATATTTAAGTTAATAAAGCTTCTTTATCGCACTAAAGTTAACACAAAGCCGTGGCGGCATAACGGCAGTTCATGTAGAAGAATTCCGTAATCTTATATTTAGGTATAAAGTCGATTTTCTTCTATATACACATTTAGCAATCGATATCGAAATGCCTCAAATCATAAGATTATCATATTTCAGTTAATTAGCCTTTTTTAACGTATTGAAGTTAATATAAAACCATGGCGGCATAACGACAGAAGAATTCCGTAATATTATATTTAGGTATAAAACCGATTTTCTTGTATATATGCATTAAGCAATCGATTTCGAAATGCTTCCAATAACTGGTGTAACATATCTAAGTTAATAAACCTTCTTTAACAAACTGAAGTTAACATAAAGCCATAACGGCAGTGCATTTGGAAGAATTCCGTAACCTTATATTTAGGTATAAAGTCGATTTTCTTGTATATACACATTTAGCAATCGATATCGAAATGCCTCAAGTCATTAGTTTAACATATTTAAGTTAATTAACCTTCTTTAACAAATTGAAGTTCATATAAAGCCATGGCGGTATAACGACAGTACATTTTGAAGAATTCCGTAATCTTATATTTAGGTATAAAGTCGATTTTGTTGTATATATGCATTAAGCAATCGATTTCGAAATGCTTCTAATAACTGGTGTAACATATCTAAGTTAATAAACCTTCTTAAACGAACTGAAGTCAACATAAAGCCATAACAGCATAACGGCAGTGCATTTGGAAGAATTCCGCAATCTTCTATTTAGATATAAAGTCGATTTTATTGTGTATATGCATTTAGCAATTTGATTTCGAAAATCTTCAAATCATAAGTTTAACATATTTAAGTAAATAAAGCTTCTTTAACGCAACGAAGTTAACATAGAGCCATGGCGGCAGTGCATTTAGAAGAATTCCGTAAGCTTATATTTAGGTATAAATTCGATTTTTTTGTAAATACACATTTAGCAATCGATATCTAAATGCTTCAAAACATTAGTTTAACATATTTAAGTTAATTAACCCCCTTTATCTTACTGAAGTCTACAAACGCCTAAACGGCATAACGGCAGTGCATGTAGAAGAATTCCGTTATCATATATCTAGGTATTAAGTCGATTTTCTTGTACATACACATTTAGCAATCGATATTGAAATGCCTCAAATCATTAGTTTAACATATTTTAGCTAATTAACCCTCTTTATCTTACTAAAGTCTACAAAAGCCTTAACGGCATAACGGCAGTGCATGTAGAAGAATTCCGTTTTCATATCTTTAGGTATAAAGTCGATTTTCTTGTACATACACATTAAGCAATCGATATCGAAATGCTTCAAATAACTGGCTTAACATATTTAAGTTAATAAACCTTCTTAAACTAACTTAAGTTAACATAAAACCATATATAAAGCCATGGCGGCATAACGACAGTACATTTGGAAGAATTCCGTAGCCTTATATTTAGGTATAAAGTCGATTTTCTGGTATATATTCATTAAGCAATCGATATCGAAATGCTTCAAATAACTGGTTTAACATATTTAAGTTAATAAACCTTCTTAAACGAACTGAAGTTAACATAAAGCCATAACTGCATAACGGCAGTGCATTTAGAAGAAATCCATAAACTTATATTTAGGTAGAAATTCGATTTTCTTGTATATATGCATTAAGCAATCGATTTCGAAATGCTTCAAATAACTAGTGTAACTTATTTAAGTTAACAAACCTACTTTAACGCACTGAAGTTAACACAAAGCCATGGCGGCTTAACGACAGTACATTTGGAAGAATTCCGTAATCTTTAATTTAGGTATAAAGTCGATTTTCTTGTATATATGCATTAAGCAATCGATATCGAAATGCTTCAAATAACTGGTTTAACATATTTAAGTTAACAAACCTCCTTTAACTAACTGAAGTTAACATAAAGCCATAACGGTATAACGGCAGTGCATTTGGAAGAATTCCGTGATCTTATATTTAGGTATTAAGTCGATTTTCTTGTATATACACATTTTGCAATCGATATCGAAATGCCTCAAATCATTACTTTAACATATTTAAGTTAATTAACCCCCTTTATTTTACTGAAGTCTACAAACATCTTAACGGCATAACGGCAAAGCATTTAGAAGAATTTCGTAATCTTATATTTAGGTATATAGTCGATTTTCTTGTATGTACTCATTTTGCAATCGATATAGAAATGCTTCAAATCATTAGTTTAACATATTTAAGTTAATTAACCCTCTTTATCTTACTGAAGTCTACAAACGTTTTAACGGCATAACGGCAAAGCATTTAGAAGAATTACGTAATCTTATATTTAGGTATAAAGTCGATTTTCTTGTATATACACATTTAGCAATCGATATCGAAATGCTTCAAATAACTGGTTTAACATATTTAAGCTAATTAACCTTCTTTAACGAACTGAAGTTGGCATAAATCCATGGCGGCATAACGGCAGTGCATTTATTATAATTCCGTAATCTTATATTTAGGTATAAAGTCGATTTTCTTGTATATACTCATTTAGTAATCGATATCGAAATGCTTCAAATCATTAGTTTAACATACTTAAGTTAATTAACCCTCTTTACCTTACTGAAGTCTACAAACGCCTTAACGGCATAACAGCAAAGCATTTAGAAGAAATACGTAATCTTATATTTAAGTATAAAGTCGCTTTTCTTGTATATACACATTTAGCAATCGAAATCGAAATGCTTCAAATCATTAGTTTAACATATTTAAGTTAATTAACCCTATTTATCTTACTGAAGTCTACAAACATCTTAACGGCATAACGGCAAAGCATTTAGAAGAATTACGTAATCTTATATTTAGGTATAAATCGATTTTCTTGTATATACTCATTTAGCAATCAATGTAGAAATGCTTCAAATCATTAGTTTAACATATTTAAGTTAATTAACCCTCTTTATCTTACTGAAGTCTACAAACGTTTTAACGACATAACGGCAAAGCATTTAGAAGAATTCCGTAATCTTATATTTAGGTATAAAGTCGATTTTGTTGTTTATACACATTTAGCAATCGATATCGAAATGCTTCAAATCATTAGTTTAACATATTTAAGCTAATTAACCCTCTTTATCTTACTGAAGTCTACAAAAGCCTTAACGGCATAACGGCAGTGCATTTGGAAGAATTCCGTAATCTTATATTTAGGTATAAAGTCGATTTTCTTGTACATACTCATTAAGCAATCGATATCGAAATGCTTCAAATCATTAGTTTAACATATATAAGTTAATAAACCTTCTTTAACGAACTGAAGTTGGCATAAATCCATGGCGGCATAACGGCAGTGCATTTATTATAATTCCGTAATCTTATATTTAGGTATAAAGTCGATTTTCTTGTATATACGCATTTAGCAATCTATATCGAAATGCTTCAAATCATTAGTTTAACATATTTAAGTTAATTAACCTTCTTTATCTTACTGAAGTTTACATAAAGCCATGGCGGAATAACGGCAGTGCATTTGGAAGAATTCCGTTATCCTATGTATAGGTATAAAGTCAAGTTTATTGTATTAGCACATTTAGCAATCAATATCGAAATGCTTCAAATCATTAGTTTAACATATTTAAGTTAAATTACCTTCTTTAACCTACCGAAGGAGACATGAAGCCATGGCGGCATAACGGCAGTGCATGTAGAAGAATTCCGTAATTTTATATTTAGGTATAAAGTCGATTTTGTTGTATAAACACATTTAGAAATCCATATCGAAATGTTTCAAATCATAAGTTTAACATATTTAAGTTAATTAACCTTCTTTATCTTACTAAAGTCTACAAAAGCCTTAACGGCATAACGGCAGTGCTTTTGGAAGAATTCCGTAATCTTATATTTAGGTATATAGTCGATTTTCTTGTATATACTCATTTAGCAATCGATATCGAAATGCTTCAAATCATTACTTTAACATATTTAAGTTAATAAACCTTCTTTAACGAACTGAAGTTGGCATAAATCCATATAAAGTCGATTTTCTTGTATATACACATTTAGCAATCAATATCGAAATGCCTCAAATCATTGGTTTAACATATTTAAGTTAATAAACCTTCTTTAACTAACTGAAGTTGATATAAAGCCATAACGGTATAACGGCAGTGCATTTGAAGAATTCCGTAATCTTATATTTAGGTATAAAGTCGATTTTGTTGTATATATGCATTTAGCAATCGATTTCGAAAATCTTCAAATCATTAGTTTAACATATTTAAGTTAATAAAGCTTCTTTAATGCACTGAAGTTAACATAAAGCCATGGCGGCATAACGGCAGTGCATTTAGAAGAATTCCGTAAGCTTATATTTAGGTATACAGTCGATTTTGTTGTATATACATATTTAGCAATCGATATCGAAATGCTTCAAATCATTAGTTTAACATATTTAAGTTAATTAACCTTCTTTATCTTACTGAAGTTTACATAAAGCCATAACGGTATAACGACAGTGCATTTGGATGAATTCCGTAATCTTATATTTAGGTATAAAGTCGATTTTCTTGTATATATGCATTAAGCAATCGATATCGAAATGCTTCAAATCATTAGTTTAACATATTTAAGTTAATTAACCCTCTTTATCTTACTGAAGTCTACAAACGCCTTAACGGCATAACGGCAAAGCATTTAGAAGAATTACGTAATCTTATATTTAGGTATTAAATCGATTTTCTTGTATATATGCATTAAGCAATCGATATCGAAATGCTTCAAATCATTAGTTTAACATATTTAAGTTAATAAACCTTCTTTAACGAACTGAAGTTAACATAGAGCCATAACGGCATAACAGCAGTGCATTTAGAAAAATTCCGTTATCTCATATTTAGGTATAAAGTCGATTTTCTTGTATATACGCATTAAGCAATCGACATCGAAATGCTTTAAATCATTAACTTAACATATTTAAGTTAGTTAACCTTCTTTAACGTAATGAAGGTGATATAAAGCCATGGCGGCATAACAACAGTGCATTTAGAAGAATTCCGTAATCTTATATTTAGGTATAAAGTCGATTTTCTTGTATATACGCATTTAGCAATCGATATCGAAATGTTTTAAATATTAGTTTAACATATTTAAGTTAATTAAACTTCTTTAACGTATTGAAGTTGATATAAAGCCATGGCGGCATAAAGCAGTGCATGTAGAAGAATTCCGTTATCTTATATTTAGGTATATAGTCGATTTTCTTGTATATACACATTTAGCAGTCGATATCGAAATGCTTCAAATCATTAGTTTAACATATTTAAGTTAATAAACCTTCTTTAACTAACTGAAGTTGATATAAAGCCATAACGGTATAACGGCAGTGCATTTGAAGAATTCCGTAATCTTATATTTAGGTATAAAGTCGATTTTGTTGTATATATGCATTTAGCAATCGATTTCGAAAATCTTCAAATCATTAGTTTAACATATTTAAGTTAATAAAGCTTCTTTAATGCACTGAAGTTAACATAAAGCCATGGCGGCATAACGGCAGTGCATTTAGAAGAATTCCGTAAGCTTATATTTAGGTATACAGTCGATTTTGTTGTATATACATATTTAGCAATCGATATCGAAATGCTTCAAATCATTAGTTTAACATATTTAAGTTAATTAACCTTCTTTATCTTACTGAAGTTTACATAAAGCCATAACGGTATAACGACAGTGCATTTGGATGAATTCCGTAATCTTATATTTAGGTATAAAGTCGATTTTCTTGTATATATGCATTAAGCAATCGATATCGAAATGCTTCAAATCATTAGTTTAACATATTTAAGTTAATTAACCCTCTTTATCTTACTGAAGTCTACAAACGCCTTAACGGCATAACGGCAAAGCATTTAGAAGAATTACGTAATCTTATATTTAGGTATTAAATCGATTTTCTTGTATATATGCATTAAGCAATCGATATCGAAATGCTTCAAATCATTAGTTTAACATATTTAAGTTAATAAACCTTCTTTAACTAACTGAAGTTGATATAAAGCCATAACGGTATAACGGCAGTGCATTTGAAGAATTCCGTAATCTTATCTTTAGGCATAAAGTCGATTTTGTTGTTTATATGCATTAAGCAATCGATTTCGAAAATCTTCAAATCATTAGTTTAACATATTTAAGTTAATAAAGCTTCTTTAACGCACTGAAGTTAACATAAAGCCATGGCGGCATAACGGCAGTGCATTAAGAAGAATTCCGTAAGCTTATATTTAGGTATAAAGTCGATTTTGCTGTATATACACATTTAGCAATCGATATCGAAATGCTTCAAATCATTAGTTTAACATATTTAAGTTAATTAACCCTCTTTATCTTACTGAAGTCTACAAACGCCTTAACGGCATAACGGCAAAGCATTTAGAAGAATTTCGTAATCTTATATTTAGGTATAAAGTCGATTTTGTTGTATATACACATTTAGCAATCGATATCGAAATGCTTCAAATCATTAGTTTAACATATTTAAGTTAATTAACCCTCTTTATCTTACTGAAGTCTACAAACGCCTTAACGGCATAACGGCAAAGCATTTAGAAGAATTTCGTAATCTTATATTTAGGTATGAAGTCGATTTTCTTGTATATACTCATTTAGCAATCTATATCGAAATGCTTCAAATAATTAGTTTAACATGTTTAAGTTAACGAACCTTCTTTAACGAACAGAAGTTAACATAAAGCCATAACGGCATAACGGCAGTGCATTTAGAAGAATTCCGTAATCTTATATTTAGGTATAAAGTCGATTTTGTTGTATATACACATTTAGCAATCGATATCGAAATGCCTCAAATCATTAGTTTAACATATTTAAGTTAAGTAACCCTCTTTATCTTACTGAAGTCTACAAACGCCTTAACGGCATAACGGCAAAGCATTTAGAAGAATTCCGTAATCTTATATTTAGGTATAAAGTCGATTTTGTTGTATATATGCATTTAGCAATTGATTCCGAAAATCTTCAACTCATTAGTTTAACATATTTAAGTTAATTAACCTTCTTTAACGTATTGAAGGTGATATAAAGCCATGGCGACATAACGACAGTACATTTGGAAGAATTCCGTAATCTTATATTTAGGTATTACGTCGATTTTCTTGTATATACACATTTAGCAATCGTTTTTGAAATGCTTCAAATCATTAGTTTAACATATTAAGTTAATAAACGTTTTTTAGCTTAATGAGGTCTACATAAAGCCTTAACGGTATAACGGCAGTGCATTTAGAAGAACTCCGTAATGTTATAATTTTATATTTAGGTATAAAGTCGATTTTCTTGTATATACACATTTAGCAATCGATATCGAAATGTTTCAAACCATAAGTTTAACATATTTAAGTTAATTAACCATCTTTAACGAATTGAAGGTGAAATAAAGCCATGGCGCCATAACGACAGTAATTTGGAAGAATTCCGTAACCTTATATTTAGGTATAAAGTCGATTTTCTTGTACATATGCATTTAGAAATCGATATCGAAATGCTTCAAATCATTAGTTTAACATATTTAAGTTAATTAACCATCT
>JAPZAG010001026.1:0-43000 GCA_027475135.1 Bactrocera correcta
TAAGTTAATAAACCTTCTTTAACGAACTGAAGTTGGAATAAAGCCATGGCGGCATCACGGCAGTGCATGTAGAAGAATTCCGTTATCTTATATTTAGGTATAAATTCGATATTCTTGTATATACACATTTAGCAAGCGATATCGATTTAGGTATAAAGTCGATTTTGTTGTATACACACATTTAGCAATCGATATCGAGATGCTTCAACTCACTAGTTTAACATATTAAGTTAATAAACATTTTTTAGCTTACTGTAGTTTACATAAAGCCTTAACGGTATAACGGCAGTGCATTTAGAAGAATTCCGTTATCTTATATTTAGGTATAAATTCGATTTTCTTGTATATACACATTTAGCAAGCGAGCAGTGCATTTAGAAGAATTCCGTTATCTTATATTTAGGTATAAATTCGATTTTCTCGTATATACACATTTAGCAAGCGATATCGAAATGCTTCAAATCATTAGTTTAACATATTTAAGTTAATTAACCTTCTTATCCTACTGAAGTTTACATAAAGCCATAACGGTATAACGGCAATGCATTTGGAAGAATTCCGTAATCTAATATTTAGGTATAAAGTCGATTTTGTTGTATATATACATTTAGCAATCGATATCGAGATGCCTCGACTCATTAACTCAACATATTTAAGTTAATAAACCTTCTTTAACGACCTGAATTTGGCATATAGCCACGGCGGTATTACGGCAGTTCATTTAGAAGAATTCCGTAATCTTCTATTTAGGTATAAAGTCGATTTTCTTGTATTTACATATTAATCAATCGATATCGAAATGCTTCAAATCATTAGTTTAATATATTTAAGTTAATTAACCCTCTCTATCTTACTGAATTCTACATAAAGCCTTAACGGCATAACGGCAGTGCAGTTAAAAGAATTCCGTTATCTTATATTTAGGTATAAAGTCGATTTTGTTGTATATACACATTTAGCAAGCGATATCGAAATGCTTCAACTCATTAGTTTAACATATTTAAGTTAATAAACCTTCTTTAACGAACTGAAGTTAGCAAAAAGCCATGGCGGCATAACGGCAGTGCATGTAGAAGAATTTCGTTATCTTATATTTAGGTATAAAGTCTATTTTCTTGTATATACACATTTAGCAGGCGATATCGAAATGCTTCAAATCATTAGTTTATCATATTTAAGTTAATTAACCTTCTTTAACGTATTGAAGTTGATATAAAGCCATGGCGGCATAACGGCAGTGCATTTAGAAGAATTCCGTAATGTTAAAATTTAAAAGGTATAAAGTCGATTTTCTTGTATATACACATTTAGCAAGCGATATCGAAATGCTTCACACCATTAGTTTAACACATTTAAAATAATTAACCTTCTTTAGCGTAATGAAGGTGATATAAAGCCATGGCGGCATAACGACAGTACCTGTGGAATAATTCCGTAATCTTATATTTAGGTTTAAAGTCGATTTTCTTGTATATATACATTTCGCAATCGATATCGAAATGCTTCAAATCATGAGTTTAACATATTTAAGTAAATTTATCCTCTTTTTCTTACTGAAGTCTAGAAAAGCCTTAACGGCATAACGGCAGTGCACTTGGAAGAGTTCCGTAATCTTATATTTAGGTATTAAGTCGATTTTGTTGTATATACGCATTTAGCAATCGACATCGAAATGCTTCAAATCATGAGTTTAACATATTTAACCCTTAACGACCTGAGCCCTATATCAGTTACGTAACCACCTGAGCACGGTCACAGTGACCGCAGTGTATCCGAACACTTGAATTTTTTTAGGATTTTAAGGTTTTATTATAAGAATACATTAATAAAACTCTTTAATATATACTAAGTTATTTATTTAACTGAAAAAGGAAAAAAAACAAAACATATTTTTCTCATAAATGTGAACAATTGAATTGCTGGCACATTTTAACTAAAATTACATAGTAGTTTACAAATTGAGATCTATCCACATAGGAACAAAATGTTATATAAAATTCTGTCTTTCTTTAAAGAGTATAATAATATTCTAATGACATAAAAAAATAAAAGTTAAAAAAAAACAAAACTTCGAGAAAATTACAGGGGGTAAATTCTTAAAATTTTTCACGACAACTTTTGCACGCTTTGTTAGAACATTCCACACAGATTGGATTTTTACATATAAAACACAAACGAAATGTTTTTCGTTTCTTCTTGGGATCACAAGTTGAACACGTTTTACGTTTTTCAAGATGATCAGCTTCAGAAACAGAAGGCAATTTTTCTTCTATTTTCAAGATCCGGCGAATAGAAGTTTTGATGTCACGAGGAGTGTGCTTGTTATTTTCTCGACGATTCATGTGTGGCATGGTCAGATCTTCTGCTAGCTGCTTCATAAATTTAAATCTACTTCTTACTCATGACATAAACATTGGAAGCTGATATATCTAACAGAGGATAAAAAATGCACAAAGGCCATCTTTGCGTTCGTCGCGCCGTGGTATAGTTCGCACACCTTTGATCCAATAAATCAACGCCAATTTTAGTTTCATTGTAGTATAATATTATTTTGGGCTTTTTTGTATTATCGTCTACGTTTGCTGTATGGTGCATGCTGGAAATTAACACCACAGCACGGTTTTTTCTCGGCACAAAAGATGCCAAAGTAATATTTTTAGTAAAACCGAAAAGCGAGGTTCCAATTTCTCGTCGCCGATTTGGTTTGAATTCTGGCGGAATTTCTGTTTTATTTTTTTTTTTTAAGTACCCACAAGAGAAAACCTTTTTATCTTTCAAAACATCGACTAGCTCAACTGAACAAAACCAATTATCAGCAGTGATGTTTATATTCGACCCTTCAATTGGAGATATGAGTCGTAAAACTGCTTGAGTAGGTTTTGAAAATCGAGTGTGTTCTGATGTCAAATTGGTCCCGTCCGAGTCTTTACCTAAATATATGTAAGCATTGAGTAAATAACCATTTCGGGCATCTGTAAGGCACATAATCTTTAAGCCATATTTAGCGGGCTTATTTGGCATAAACACCCTAAAACGACACCGACCTCGAAAAGCTACCACCATCTCATCAATACAGGCACAGGTTCCAATGCTGTACACCTTTTGGCAATTTTGAATGAAAGAGCTGAATAGCTCGGCGATTGGAGCAGAAATGTCAGTCTCTCGCCGTTGCGCTCTTGTTTCTGCATCATCGAAACGAATTGCTTTCATCAAAATCTCGAATCTATTTTTACTTAGAATGCAACGATATATTTCTCTTCCTGAGCCATCAGAACTATACCACCACGCACAATGTTCCCGATTGTCTTTAAAAATAGCTGTATAGAATAAAAAACTAATAAATGCTTTTAACTCTATGAGATCAACATCATGAACACAGCCTTGGTTTTTATATCTTGGTCGTAACTGCCTTATTTTGTCGTTGGTATGTATCACTATGTTTTCCAGCATCTCATCTGTAAATAAAATGCTCCAAAGGTCAAGAGGTGTTGTAGAATCATTGAGAACTTCATGATAGGCCGATTGAAGTCCTTGTCCTTGCTATACAATGTTATACCGCTGAGTTCTAGTACGACTAGCAATTGGCACAGAAGACCACCGAAAACGATTTTTTCCAAAATAGTTCCAATTTCTAGGGCTGGAGTTGTGACAAGGGTAACTCGTCTTCTGAAGAAAATTCCTCAAATATACCTCCCTCCGGCTGTCCATCGGCACTTTGACACTTGCAGGCAGTCATCAGATTCACAGTCATCTAAAACCTCGGGAACTTCTAAATCCTCAGGGTCTATATCACTGTAACTCTCATCCAGGATTTGCTCCACATCCGACAGTTCTTCCTCTAACTATCTCCTAATATTTTCGATGTTTACATCCATTTTTACTCTAAAACAATAAACATAAACGTTATTGTGTGTAGTCACATAACTACCTGCACGCAGTCACCATGACCGCTATCAAAATATTTTTACTCACCCAAGTCAAACGAGCGCACTTGTATGCTTGCCGAGCGCACACGCGACACTAAACCACCACCAGAAAAGGTACACGAACGCACACTAACACGCGATAACGAACTCCTACGAAATTAAAATTCAAAAAGTCGTTGCGGTCACCACGACCGCTGGCAGGTGGTTAAAGGTTAAGATAATTAACCCTCTTTATCTTACTGAAGCCTACAAAAGCCTTAACGGCATAACGGCAGTGCATTTAGAAGAATTCCGTAATCCTCTATTTAGGTATAAAGTCGATTTTTTTGTATATACTCATTTAGCAATCCATATCGAAATGCTTCGAATCATTAGTTTAACATATTTAAGTTAATTAACCCTCTTTATCTTACTGAAGTCTACAAAAGCCTTAACGGCATAACGGCAGTGCATTTCGAAGAATTCCGTAATCTTATATTTAGGTATAAAGTCGATTTTATTGTATATACTCATTTAGCAATCCATATCGAAATGCTTCGAATCATTAGTTTAACATATTTAAGTTAAATAACCCTCTTTATCTTACTGAAGTCTACAAAAGCCTTAACGGCATAACGGCAGTGCATTTAGAAGAATTCCGTAATGTTATATTGAGGTATAAACTCGATTTTCTTGTATATACTCATTTAGCAAGCGATATCGAAATGCTTCAAATCATTAGTTTAACATATTTAAGTAAATTAATCCTCTTTTTCTTACTGAAATCTACAAAAGCCTTAACGGCATAACGGCAGTGCATTTAGAAGAATTACGTAGTCTTATATTTAGGTACGAATTCGAATTTCTTGTTCTTCTTCTTCAAATCATTAGTGTAACATATTTAAGTTAATAAATCTTCTTTAACGTATTGAAGGTGATACAAAGCCATGGCGGCATAACGACAGTACATTTGGAAGAATTTCGTAATCTTATATTTAGGTATAAAGTCGATTTTCTTGTATATACACATTTAGCAATCGATATCGAAATGCTTCAAATCATTAGTTTAACATATTTAAGTAAATTAGTCCTCTTTTTCTTACTGAAGTCTACAAAAGCCTTAACGGCATAACGGCAGTGCATTTGGAAGAATTCCGTAATCTTATAATTAGGTAATAAGTAGATTTTGTTGTATATACGCATTTAGCAATCGACATCGAAATGCTTCAAATCATTAGTTTAACATATTTAAGTTAATTAACCTTCTTTAACGTAATGAAGGTGATATAAAGCCATGGCAGCATAACGACAGTGCATTTAGAAGAATTCCGTAATCTTATATTTAGGTATATAGTCGATTTTCTTGTATTTACGCATTTAGCAATCGATATCGAAAATCTTCAAATCATTAGTTTAACATTGTTCATACCAAATGAACACATCCCTGCATTGTCCTCCTAACTCGTCTAAATACGAATTAGAGGACAATGCAAAAAACACCCAACAGCGCCAACATAACAGCGAAGTACCCAACAAAACGAAAAAACACAATAAAACCAATCACCAGAGCGGACGGACATACGGCGCCAAAACAACAGCAGCATTTTATAGCAACAACAGCAGCAGAGTCAGCAGCAACAACATAAGTAGCAGCATCAGCATATCAACGCGGGAAACAGAAAAGGTTTTAACTAAAATATTTATTATATTTATACTTGTAAATAACCCTTGAGTTAAGTTATAATTGTATAAACACACACACATAACTAAACAATTGTACATACTAACTCATCCTATACGCATGCAAGTATTATACCCTTAAATACACAAATTGAATTCTTACCCGATTTCTAATCTATTTTTTATTTTATTTGGCACACCGGCAAACACACGTCGATCACCCCGACAAACATATTTAAGTTAATTAACCTTCTTTAACGTAATGAAGGTAATATAAAGCCATGGCGACATAACGACAGTGCATTTAGAAGAATTCCGTAATCTTTTACTTAGGTATAAAATCGATTTACTTGTACATACACATTTAGCAATCGATATCGAAATGCTTCAAATCATTAGTTTAGCATATTTAAGTTAATAAACCTTCTTTAACGAACTGAAGTTAACATAAAGCCATAACGGCAGTGCATTTAGAAGAATTCCGTTATTTTATATTTAGGTATAAAGTCGATTTGCTTATATATATATATATATATAGCAATCGATATCGAAATGCTTCAAATCATTAGTGTAAAATATTTAAGTTCATAAACCTTCTTTAACGAACTGAAGTTGGCATAAAGCAATGGCGGCATAACGGCAGTGCATTTAGAAGAATTCCGTAATCTTAGATTTAGGTATAAAGTCGATTTTCTTGTATATACACATTTAGCAATCGATATCGAGATGCTTCAAATAATTAGTTTATCATATTTAAGTTAATTAACCTTATTTATGTTACTGAAGTTTACATAAAGCCATAACGGTATAACGGCAGTGCATTTGGAAGAATTCCGTAATATTATATTTAGGTATAAAGTCGATTTTCTTGTATATATATATTTCGCAATCGATATCGAGATGCTTCTACTCATTAGTTTAACATATTTAAGTTAATAAACCTTCTTTTACGAACTGAAGTGTGCATAAAGTCATGGCGGCATAACCGCCGTGCATTTAGAAGAATTCCGAATCTTATATTTAGGTACAAAGTCGATTTTCTTGTATATACACATTTAGCAATCGATATCGAGATGCTTCAAATCATTAGTTTGACATATTTAAGTTAATTAGCCTTCTTTAACGTAATGAAGGTGATATAAAGCCATGGCGGCATAACGACAGTATATTTGGAAGTATTCCGTAATCTTATGTTTAGATATAAATTCGATTTTCTTTTATATACACGTTTAGTAAGCGATATCGAAATGCTTCAAATCATTAGTTTACCAAATATAAGTTAAGTAACCTTCTTTAACGTATTGAAGTTGATATAAAGCCATGGCGGCATAACGACAGTACATTTGGAAGAATTCCGTAGTCTTATATTTAGGTATAAAGTCGATTTTCTTGTATATATGCATTAAGCAATCGATATCGAAATGCTTCAAATAACTGGTTTAACATATTTAAGTTAATAAACCTTCTTCAACGAACTGAACATAAATCCATAACGGCATAACGGCAGTGCATTTAGAAGAATTCCGTTATCTTATATTAATGTATAAAGTCGATTTTCTTGCATATACACATTTAGCAATCGATATCGAAATGCTTCAAATCATTAGTTAAACATATTTAAGTTAACTAGCCTTCTATAACGTAAGGAATGTGATATAAACCATGGCGGCATAACGACAGTATATTTAGAAGTATTCCGTAACCTTATGTTTAGATATAAATTCGATTTTCTTTTATATACACATTTAGCAAGCGATATCGAAATGCCTCAAATGCCTCAAATGCCATGGCGGCATAACGACAGTACATTTGGAAGAATTCCGTAGTCTTATATTTAGGTATAAAGTCGATTTTCTTGTATATGTGCATTAAGCAATCGATATCGATATGCTTCAAATAACTGGTTTAATATATTTAAGTTAATAAACCCCCTTTAACGAACTGAACATAAATCCATAACGGCATAACGGCAGTGCATTAAGAAGAATTCCGTTATCTTATATTTAGGTATAAAGTCGATTTTCTTATATATACACATTAAGCAATCGATATCGAAATGCTTCAAATCATTAGTTTAACATATTTAAGTTAATTAAGCTTCTTTAACGAACGGAAGTTTGCTTAAAGCCATGGCGGCATAACGGCCGTGCATTTAGAAGAATTCCGAATCTTATATTTAGGTACAAAGTCGATTTTCTTGTATATACACATTTAGCAATCGATATCGATATGCTTCAAATCATTAGTTTAACATATTTAAGTTAATTATTATTCTTTTTCTTACTGAAGTTTACATAAAGCCGTAATGGTATAACAGCAGTGCATATGGAAGAATTCCGTAATCTTATATCTAGGAATAAAGTCGATTTTGTTGTATATACACATTTAGCAATCGATATCAAGATGGCTCACTTCATTAGTTTAACATATTTAAGTTAATAAACCTTCTTTAACGATCTGAAGTTTGCATATAGCCATGACGGCATAACTGCAGTGCATGTAGAAGAATTCCGTAATCTTATATTTAGGTATAAAGTCGATTTTCTTGTATATACATATTTAGCTATCGATATCGAAATGCTTCAAATCATTAGTTTAACATATTAAGTTAATAAACATTTTTTAGCTTACTGAAGTCTACATAAAGCCTTAACGGTATAACGGAAGTGCATTTAGAAGAATTCCGTAATGTTATAATTTTATATTTAGGTATAAAGTCGATTTTCTTGTATATACACATTTTTCAATCGATATCAAAATGCTTCAAATAACTGGTTTAGCATATTTAAGTTAATTAACCTGCTTTATCTTACTGAAGTTTAACGGCAGTATATGTGGCAGAATTCCGTAATCTTATATTTAGGTATAAAGTCGATTTTGTTGTACATACACATTTAGCAATCGATATCGAAATGCTTCAAATCATTAGTTTAACTTATTTAAGTTAATTAACCTTCTTTACCGTAATGAAGGTTATATAAAGCCATGGCGGCATAACGACAGTGCATGTAGAAGAATTCCGTAATCTTATATTTAGGTATATATTCGATTTTGTTGTATATAGGCATTTAGCAATCGATATCGAAATGCTTCATATAACTGGTTTAGCATATTTAGGTTAATTTACCCCCTCTATTTTACTGAAGTTTACATAAAGCCATAAGGGCATAACGGCAGTATGTTTGGGTGAATTCCGCAATCTTTTATTTAGGTATAAAATCGATTTGCTTGTACATACACATTTAGTAATCAATATCGAAATGCTTCAAATCAATCGTTTAGCATATTTAAGTAAATTAACCTTCTTTAACGTACTGAAATTTATATAAAGCCATAACGGCATAACGGCAGTGTATTTCGAAGAATTCCGTAATCTTATATTTAGATATAAACCGAATTTTTTGTATATACGCCTTAGCAATCGATATCGAAATTCTTCAAATCATTAGTTTAACATATTTAAAATAATTAACCTTCTCTAACGTAATGAATAATGATATAAGCCATGTCGGCCTAACGACAGTGCATTTAGAAGAATTCCGTAATCTTATATTTAGGTATAAATTCGATTTTGTTGTATATACGCATTTAGCAATCGATATCGAAATGCTTCAAATAACTGGTTTGGCATATTTAAGTTAATTAACCTTCTTTATCTTACTGAAGTTTACATAAAGCCATAACGGCATAACGGCAGTATATTTGGGTGAATTCCGTAAGCTTTTATTTAGGTATAAAATCGATTTTCTTGTAGATACGCATTTAGCAATCGATATCGAAATGCTCAAATCTTTAGTTTAACATATTTGAGTAAATTAACCTTCTTAAACGTTCTGAAATTTATATAAAGCCATAACAGCATAACGGCAGTGCATTTAGAAGAATTCCGTAATCTTATATTTAGGTATAAAGTCGATTTTCTTGTATATACACATTTTGCAATCGATATCAAAATGCTTCAAATAACTGGTTTAGCATATTTAAGTTAATTAACCTACTTTATCTTACTGAAGTTTAACGGCAGTATATGTGGCAGAATTCCGAAATCTTATATTTAGGTATAAAGTCGATTTTGTTGTACATACACATTTAGCAATCGATATCGAAATGCTTCAAATAATTAGTTTAACTTATTTAAGTTAATTAACCTTCTTTACGGTAATGAAGGTTATATAAAGCCATGGCGGCATAACGACAGTGCATGTAGAAGAATTCCGTAATCTTATATTTAGGTATATATTCGATTTTCTTGTATTTACACATTTAGCAATCGATATCGAAAATCTTCAAATCATTAGTTTAAAATATTTAAGTTAATTAACCTTCTTTAACGTAATGAAGGTGATATAAAGCCATGGCGGCATAACGACAGTGCATTTTGAAAAATTCCGTAATCTTATATTTAGGTATAAAATCGATTTTGTTGTATATAGGCATTTAGCAATCGATATCGAAATGCTTCATATAACTGGTTTAGCATATTTAGGTTAATTAACCCTCTCTATTTTACTGAAGTTTACATAAAGCCATAAGGGCATAACGGCAGTATGTTTGGGTGAATTCCGTAATCTTTTATTTAGGTATAAAATCGATTTGCTTGTACATACATATTTAGCTATCGATATCGAAATGCTTCAAAACATTAGTTTAACATATTAAGTTAATAAACATTTTTTAGCTTACTGAAGTCTACATAAAGCCTTAACGGTATAACGGCAGTGCATTTAGAAGAATTCCGTAATGTTATAATTTTATATTTAGGTATAAAGTCGATTTTCTTGTATTTACACATTTAGCAATCGATATCGAAAATCTTCAAATCATTAGTTTAACATATTTAAGTTAATTAACCTTCTTTAACGTAATGAAGGTGATATAAAGCCATGGCGGCATAACGACAGTGCATTTAGAAAAATTCCGTAATCTTATATTTAGGTATACAATCGATTTTGTTGTATATAGGCATTTAGCAATCGATATCGAAATGCTTCATAAACTGGTTTAGCATATTTAGGTTAATTTACCCCCTCTATTTTACTGAAGTTTACATAAAGCCATAAGGGCATAATGGCAGTATGTTTGGGTGAATTCCGTAATCTTTTATTTAGGTATAAAATCGATTTGCTTGTACATACACATTTAGTAATCAATATCGAAATGCTTCAAATCAATCGTTTAGCATATTTAAGTAAATTAACCTTCTTTAACGTACTGAAATTTATATAAAGCCATAACGGCATAACGGCAGTGTATTTCGAAGAATTCCGTAATCTTATATTTAGATATAAAGCCGAATTTTTTGTATATATGCCTTTAGCAATCGATATCGAAATTCTTCAAATCATTAGTTTAACATATTTAAAATAATTAACCTTCTCTAACGTAATGAATAATGATATAAGCCATGGCGGCCTAACGACAGTGCATTTAGAAGAATTCCGTAATCTTATATTTAGGTATAAATTCGATTTTGTTGTATATACGCATTTAGCAATCGATATCGAAATGCTTCAAATAACTGGTTTAACATATTTAAGTTAATTAACCTTCTTTATCTTACTGAAGTTTACATAAAGCCATAACGGCATAACGGCAGTATATTTGGGTGAATTCCGTAAGCTTTTATTTAGGTATAAAATCGATTTGCTTGTAGATACGCATTTAGCCATCGACATCGAAATGCTCAAATCATTAGTTTAACATATTTGAGTAAATTAACCTTCTTAAACGTTCTGAAATTTATATAAAGCCATAACAGCATAACGGCAGTGCATTTAGAAGAATTACGTTATCTTATATTTAGGTATTAAGTAGATTTTGTTGTATATACGCATTTAGCAATCGACATCGAAATGCTTCAAATCATTAGTTTAACATATTTAAGTTAATTAACCTTCTTTACCGTAATGAAGGTGATATAAAGCCATGGCAGCATAACGACAGTGCATTTAGAAGAATTCCGTAATCTTATATTTAGGTATATAGTCGATTTTCTTGTATTTACGCATTTAGCAATCGATACCGAAAAACTTCAAATCATTAGTTTAACATTGTTCATACCAAATGAACACATCCCTGCATTGTCCTCCTAACTCGTCTAAATACGAATTAGAGGATAATGCAAAAAACACCCAACAGCGCCAACATAACAGCGAAGTACCCAACAAAACGAAAAAACACAATAAAACCAATCACCAGAGCGGACGGACATACGGCGCCAAAACAACAGCAGCATTTTATAGCAACAACAGCAGCAGAGTCAGCAGCAACAACATAAGTAGCAGCATCAGCATATCAACGCGGGAAACAAAAAAGGTTTTATCTAAAATATTTATTATATTTATACTTGTAAATAACCCTTGAGTTAAGTTATAATTGTATAAACACACACACATAACTAAACAATTGTACATACTAACTCATCCTATACACATGCAAGTATTATACCCTTAAATACACAAATTGAATTATTACCCGATTTCTAATCTATTTTTTATTTTATTTGGCACACCGGCAAACACACGTCGATCACCCCGACAAACATATTTAAGTCAACTGACCTTCTTTAACGTAATGAAGGTAATATAAAGCCATGGCGACATAACGACAGTGCATTTAGAAGAATTCCGTAATCTTTTACTTAGGTATAAAATCGATTTACTTGTACATACACATTTAGCAATCGATATCGAAATGCTTCAAATCATTAGTTTAGCATATTTAAGTAAATTAACCTTCTTTAGCGTACTGAAATTTATATAAAGCCATAACGGCATAACGGGAGTGTATTTCGATGAATTCCGTAACCTTGCATTTAGATATAAAGTCGACTTTCTTGTATATACTCATTTAGCAATCGATATCGAAATGCTTCAAATCACTAGTTTAATATATTTAAGTTAATAAAGCTTCTTTAACGTAATGAAGGTGATATAAAGCCATAACGGCATAACGGGAGTGTATTCCGAAGAATTCCGTATTCTTCTATTTAGGTATAAAGTCGACTTTCTTGTATTTACACATTTAGCAATCGATATCGAAAATCTTCAAATCATTAGTTTAAAAAATTTAAGTTAATTAACCTTCTTTAACGTAATGAAGGTGATATAAAGCCATAACAGCATAAAGGGAGTGTATTTCGATGAATTCCGTAATCTTATATTTAGGTATAAAGTCGATTTTGTTGTATATACGCATTAAGCAATCGATATCGAAATGCTTCAAATAACTGGTTTAACATATTTAAGTTAATAAACCTTCTTTAACGAACTGAAGTTAACATAAAGCCATAACGGCAGTGCATTTAGAAGAATTCCGTTATCTTATATTTAGGTATAAAGTCGATTTTCTTGTATATATACATATAGCAATCGATATCGAAATGCTTCAAATCATTAGTTTAAAATATTTAAGTTCATAAACCTTCTTTAACGAACTGAAGTTGGCATAAAGCAATGGCGGCATAACGGCAGTGCATTTAGAAGAATTCCGTAATCTTAGATTTAGGTATAAAGTCGATTTTCTTGTATATACACATTTAGCAATCGATATCGAGATGCTTCAAATAATTAGTTTAACATATTTAAGTTAATTAACCTTATTTATGTTACTAAAGTTTACATAAAGCCATAACGGTATAACGGCAGTGCATTTGGAAGAATTCCGTAATATTATATTTAGGTATAAAGTCGATTTTGTTGTATATATATATTTCGCAATCGATATCGAGATGCTTCTACTTATTAGTTTAACATATTTAAGTTAATAAACCTTCTTTTACGAACTGAAGTGTGCATAAAGCCATGGCGGCATAACGGCAGTGCATGTAGAAGAATTCCGTAATCTTAGATTTAGGTATAAAGTCGATTTTCTTGTATATACACATTTAGCAATCGATATCGAGATGCTTCAAATAATTAGTTTAACATATTTAAGTTAATTAACCTTATTTATGTTACTAAAGTTTACATAAAGCCATAACGGTATAACGGCAGTGCATTTGGAAGAATTCCGTAATATTATATTTAGGTATAAAGTCGATTTTGTTGTATATATATATTTCGCAATCGATATCGAGATGCTTCTACTTATTAGTTTAACATATTTAAGTTAATAAACCTTCTTTAACGAACTGAAGTTAACATAAAGCCATAACGGCAGTGCATTTAGAAGAATTCCGTTATCTTATATTTAGGTATAAAGTCGATTTTCTTGTATATACACATTTAGCAATCGATATCGAGATGCTTCAAATCATTAGTTTGACATATTTAAGTTAATTAGCCTTCTTTAACGTAATGAAGGTGATATAAAGCCATGGCGGCATAACGACAGTATATCTGGAAGTATTCCGTAATCTTATGTTTAGATATAAATTCGATTTTCTTTTATATACACGTTTAGCAAGCGATATCAAAATGCTTCAAATCATTAGTTTACCAAATATACTTTAAGTAACCTTCTTTAACGTATTGAAGTTCATATAAAGCCATGGCGGCATAACGACAGTGCATTTGGAAGAATTCCGTAGTCTTATATTTAGGTATAAAGTCGATTTTCTTGTATATATGCATTAAGCAATCGATATCGAAATGCTTCAAATAACTGGTTTAACATATTTAAGTTAATAAACCTTCTTCAACGAACTGAACATAAATCCATAACGGCATAACGGCAGTGCATTTAGAAGAATTCCGTTATCTTATATTAATGTATAAAGTCGATTTTCTTGCATATACACATATAGCAATCGATATCGAAATGCTTCAAATCATTAGTTAAACATATTTAAGTTAACTAGCCTTCTTTAACGTAAGGAGTGTGATATAAACCATGGCGGCATAACGACAGTCCATTTAGAAGTATTCCGTAACCTTATGTTTAGATATAAATTCGATTTTCTTTTATATACACATTTAGCAAGCGATATCGAAATGCCTCAAATGCCTCAAATGCCATGGCGGCATAACGACAGTACATTTGGAAGAATTCCGTAGTCTAATATTTAGGTATAAAGTCGATTTTCTTGTATATGTGCATTAAGCAATCGATATCGATATGCTTCAAATAACTGGTTTAACATATTTAAGTTAATAAACCCCCTTTAACGAACTGAACATAAATCCATAACGGCATAACGACAGTGCATGTAGAAGAATTCCGTAATCTTATATTTAGATATAAAGTCGATTTTCTTGTATATACACATTTAGCAATCGATATCGATATGCTTCAAATCATTAGTTTAACATATTTAAGTTAATTATTATTCTTTTTCTTACTGAAGTTTACATAAAGCCATAACAGTATAACAGCAGTGCATATGGAAGAATTCCGTAATCTTATATCTAGGAATAAAGTCGATTTTGTTGTATATACACATTTAGCAATCGATATCGAGATGGCTCACTTCATTAGTTTAACATATTTAAGTTAATAAACCTTCTTTAACGATCTGAAGTTTGCATATAGCCATGACGGCATAACTAGAGTGCATGTAGAAGAATTCCGTAATCTTATATTTAGGTATAAAGTCGATTTTCTTGTATATACACATTTAGCTATCGACATCGAAATGCTTTAAATCATTAGTTTAACATATTAAGTTAATAAACATTTTTTAGCTTACTGAAGTCTACATAAAGCCTTAACGGTATAACGGCAGTGCATTAGAAGAATTCCGTAATGTTATAATTTTATATTTAGGTATAAAGTCGATTTTCTTGTATTTACACATTTAGCAATCGATATCGAAATGCTTCAAACCATTGGTTTAACATATTTAAAATAATTAACCTTCTTTAACGTATTGAAGGTGATATAAAGCCATGGCGGCATAACGACAGTACATGTGGAAGAATTCCGTAATCTTATATTTAGGTATAAAGTCGATTTTCTTGTATATACACATTTTGCAATCGATATCAAAATGCTTCAAATAACTGGTTTAGCATATTTAAGTTAATTAACCTACTTTATCTTACTGAAGTTTAACGGCAGTATATGTGGCAGAACTCCGTAATATTATATTTAGGTATAAAGTCGATTTTGTTGTACATACACATTTAGCAATCGATATCGAAATGCTTCAAATAATTAGTTTAACTTATTTAAGTTAATTAACCTTCTTTACCGTAATGAAGGTTATATAAAGCCATGGCGGCATAACGACAGTGCATGTAGAAGAATTCCGTAATCTTATATTTAGGTATATATTCGATTTTCTTGTAATTACACATTTAGCAATCGATATCGAAAATCTTCAAATCATTAGTTTAACATATTTAAGTTAATTAACCTTCTTTAACGTAATGAAGGTGATATAAAGCCATGGCGGCATAACGACAGTGCATTTAGAAAAATTCCGTATTCTTATATTTAGGTATAAAATCGATTTTGTTGTATATAGGCATTTAGCAATCGATATCGAAATGCTTCATATAACTGGTTTAGCATATTTAGGTTAATTAACCCCCTCTATTCTACTGAAGTTTACATAAAGCCATAAGGGCATAACGGCAGTATGTTTGGGTGAATTCCGTAATCTTTTATTTAGGTATAAAATCGATTTGCTTGTACATACATATTTAGCTATCGATATCGAAATGCTTCAAATCATTAGTTTAACATATTAAGTTAATAAACATTTTTTAGCTTACTGAAGTCTACATAAAGCCTTAACGGTATAACGGCAGTGCATTTAGAAGAATTCCGTAATGTTATAATTTTATATTTAGGTATAAAGTCGATTTTCTTGTATTTACACATTTAGCAATCGATATCGAAATGCTCCAAACCATTAGTTTAACATATTTAAAATAATTAACCATCTTTAACGTATTGAAGGTGATATAAAGCCATGGCGGCATAACGACAGTACATATTCCGTAATCTTATATTTAGGTATAAAGTCGATTTTCTTGTATATACACATTTTGCAATCGATATCAAAATGCTTCAAATAACTGGTTTAGCATATTTAAGTTTATTAACCTGCTTTATCTTACTGAAGTTTAACGGCAGTATATGTGGCAGAATTCCGTAATCTTATATTTAGGTATAAAGTCGATTTTGTTGTACATACACATTTAGCAATCAATATCGAAATGCTTCAAATCAATCGTTTAGCATATTTAAGTAAATTAATCTTCTTTAACGTACTGAAATTTATATAAAGCCATAACGGCATAACGACAGTGTATTTCGAAGAATTCCGTAATCTTATATTTAGATATAAAGCCGAATTTGTTGTATATACGCCTTTAGCGATCGATATCGAAATTCTTCAAATCATTAGTTTAACATATTTAAAATAATTAACCTTCTCTAACGTAATGAATAATGATATAAGCCATGGCGGCCTAACGACAGTGCATTTAGAAGAATTCCGTAATCTTATATTTAGGTATAAATTCGATTTTGTTGTATATACGCATTTAGCAATCGATATCGAAATGCTTCAAATAACTGGTTTGGCATATTTAAGTTAATTAACCTTCTTTATCTTACTGAAGTTTACATAAAGCCATAACGGCATAACGGCAGTATATTTGGGTGAATTCCGTAAGCTTTTATTTAGGTATAAAATCGATTTTCTTGTACATACACATTTAGCAATCGATATCGAAATGCTCAAATCATTAGTTTAACATATTTGAGTAAATTAGCCTTCTTAAACGTTCTGAAATTTATATAAAGCCATAACAGCATAACGGCAGTGCATTTAGAAGAATTACGATATCTTATATTTAGGTATAAAGTCGATTTTCTTGTATATACGCATTTAGCAATCGATATCGACGTGCTTCAAATCATTAGTTTAACATATTTAAGTTAATTAACCTTCTTTAACGCACTGAAGTCTTCATTAAGCCTTAACGGTATAACTGCAGTGCATTTAGAAGAATTCCGTAATGCCTCAAATAATTAGTTAAATATATTAAAGTTAACAAAGCTTCTTTAACGCACTGAAGTTAACATAAAGCCATGGCGGCATAACGGCAGTATGTGTGGCAGAATTCCGTAATCTTATATTTAGGTATAAAGTCGATTTTCGTGTATATACTCATTTAGCAATCGATATCGAAATGCTTCAAATCATTAGTTTAATATATTAAAGTTAATAAAGCTTCTTTAACGCACTGAAGTTAACATAAAGCCATGGCGGCATAACGGCAGTGCATGTAGAAGAATTCCGTAATCTTATATTTAGGTATAAAGTCGATTTTTTTGTATATACACATTTAGCTATCGATATCGAAGCGCTTCAAATCATTAGTTTAACATATTTAAAATAATTAACCTTCTTTAACGTATTGAAGGTGATATAAAGCCATGGCGGCATAACGACAGTACATGTGGAAGAACTCCGTAATCTTTTATTTAGGTATAAAGTCGATTTTCTTGTATATACACATTTTGCAATCGATATCAAAATGCTTCAAATAACTGGTTTAGTATATTTAAGTTAATTAACCTTCTTTATCTTACTGAAGTTTACATAGAGCCATAACGACATAACGGCAGTATATTTGGGTGAATTCCGTAAGCTTTTATTTAAGTATAAAATCGATTTTCTTTTACATACACATTTAGCAATCGATATCGAAATGCTTAAGTCATTAGTTTAACATATTTGAGTAAAGTAACCTTCTTTAACGTACTGAAATTTATATAAAGCCATAACGGCATAACGGCAGTGCATGTAGAAGAAATACGTTATCTTATATTTAGGTATAAAGTCGATTTTCTTGTTTATACGCATTTAGCAACGGATATCGACGTGCTTCAAATCATTAGTTTAACATATTTAAGTTAATAAACCTTCTTTAACGCACTGAAGTCTTCATAAAGCCTTAACAGTATAACTGCAGTGCATTTAGAAGAATTCCGTAATCTATTTAGGTATAAAGTCGATTTTTTATTTAGGTATAAAGTCGATTTTGTTGTATATACTCATTCAGCAATCGATATCGAAATGCTTCAAATCATTACTTTAATATATTTAAGTTAATAAAGTTTGTTTAACGCACTGATGTTAACATAAAGCCATGGCGGCATAACGGCAGTGCATTTAGAAGAATTCCGTAAGCTTATATTTAGGTATAAAGTCAATTTTGTTGTATATAGACATTTAGCAATCGATATCGAAATGCTTCAAATCATTAGTTTACAATATTTAAGTTAATTAAACATCTTTATTTTATTGAAGTCTACAAAAGCCTTAACGGCATAACGGCAGTGCATTTAGAAGAATTACGTAATCTTATATTTAGTTATAAAGTCGATTTTCTTGTATATACACATTTAGCAATCGATATCGAAATGCTTCAAATCATTAGTTTAACATACTTAAGTTAATAAACCTTCTTTAACGCACTGACGTCTTCATAAGACCTTAGCGGTATAACTGCAGTGCATTTAGAAGAATTCCGTATTCTTATATTTAGGTACATGGTAGGCCATTTAAAGTTGACCCATTTGTTTCTAAAAAAAAAGAACAAAAGAAAACAATGTTTTTTATTCATTTCAAAAATAATTTATTTTGGTCCAAGTGGATTTGTTTCAGCTAATATTTAAAAATTAAATCGCGTAAATGGGCACCTTTAGCTTTGACAGCTAAATGCACTCTTTTTTCGACATTTTCCATGACTTTGGCCAATGTTTCGGATGATATGGCGGCTGTTTCACGTCGAATGTTGGCTTTCAGTTGAGCTAAGGTCTTTGGCTTATTAGCGTATTCCTTGGATTTCAAATAACCCCACAAATAAAAGTCTGGTGGCGTCAAATCTGGTGATCTCCGTGGCCAGTCAACATCACCATTTTTCGATATCAATCGCCCGGGGAAAAATGGTCGCAATAAATTGATTGTTGGTCGAGCTGTATGGCATGTAGCCCCGTCCTGTTGAAACCAGAAGTTATCCATGTCATTTTCGCGAATAATGGGTATCACAAAATCCGTTATCATGGCTCGATAACGCTCACCATTGACTGTTGTCGTGGCTCCATCATCGTCTTCGAAAAAATACGGTCCGATGATCATATTCGCGCAAACACCGCACCAAACTGTTACTTTTTGGTCGTAAAGAGGCTGTTCTTCAATTAATTGAGGATTTTCGGTGGCATAAAATCGGCAATTTTGCTTGTTTACGCCTCCATTCAACGAGAAATGTGCCTCGTCTGACATGATGAGTTTTCGCCAAAAGTCAAGTTCGTTTTCAGCCATTTCGATGGCCCATTTGCCAAAATTAAGGCGTCGCGGATAATCAGCTGGGTTTAGTTTTTGTGCCATTTGAATTTTATATGGAAACATCTTCAAATCATTATGAATTATGCGTCGGAGAGTGGTGCGAGAGATGTCTAATTCCTGAGAGCGGCGATAACTCGATGTCGATGGAGTCTCCTCAATACTGGCTCGTACAGCTTCGATATTTTCATCAGAACGTCTTGTGCGTTGTCTGGATGCATGACTGGCATTACTGAGATTACCGGTGTTCACAAATTTTGCGTATAAAGACTTAATTGTGTTCTTAACTGGAGCACTTTTCACTTTATTTTTTTTGCGAAACGCACGTTGAGTTAACACAATTGAAAAGTTATTTTGAATATAAAGCTGAACAATTTCAGCGCGTTCTTTTGGAGTGTACTGTTCCATGGTATAAATTGTCTTCGAATGACGCTTCTAACGCGGTATGACATTAGCCGATTTGTCAGCGCTGTTAAAAGTTACAGCGTTGCCAGATGGGTCAACTTTAAATGGCCTACCCTGTATAAAGTTGATTTTCTTGTATTTACATATTTAGCAATCGATATCGAAATGCTTCAAATCATTAGTTTAACATATTCAAGTTAATTAACCTTCTCTGTCTTACTGAAGTCTACATAAAGCCTTAACGGCATAACGGCAGTGCATTTAGAAGAATTCCGTTATCTTATATTTAGGTATAAATTCGATTTTCGTGTATGTACACATTAAGCAAGCGATATCGAAATGCTTCAAATCATTAGTTGAACATATTTAAGTTAACTAACCTCGTTTAACGTATTGAAGTTGATATAAAACCATGGCGGCATAACGGCAGTGCATTTAGAAGAAGTCCGTAGTCTTATATTTAGGTATAAAGTCGATTTTCCTGTATATACCCATTTAGCAATCGATATCGAAATGCTTCAAATCATTAGTTTAACATATCTAAGTTAATAAACGTTCTTTAACGCACTGAAGTCTACATAAAGCCTTAAGGGTATAACTGCAGTGCATTCAGAAGAATTCCGTAAACTTCTATTTAGGTATAAAGTCGATTTTGTTGCATATACACATTTAGCAATCGATATCGAGATGCTTCAACTCATTAGTTTAACATATTTGAGTTAATAAACCTTCTTTAATAAACTGAAGTTGGCATAAATCCATGGCGGCATAACGGCAGTGCATGTAGAAGAATTCCGTTATCTTATATTTAGGTATAAAGTCGATTTTCTTGTATATACACATTTAGCAATCGATATCGAAATGCTTCAAATCATTAGTTTAACATATCTAAGTTAATAAACGTTCTTTAACGCACTGAAGTCTACATAAAGCTGAAATTTACTGGAATTTATATAAAGCCATAACAGCATAACGGCAGTGCATTTAGAAGAATTACGTTATCTTATATTTAGGTATAAAGTCGATTTTCTTGTATATACGCATTTAGCAATCGATATCGAAATGCTTAAAATCATTAGTTTAACATATTTAAGTTAATAAACCTTCTTTAACGCACTGAAGTCTTCATAAAGCCTTAACGGTATAACTGCAGTGCATTTAGAAGAATTCCGTAATGCCTCAAATCATTAGTTTAATATATTAAAGTTAATAAAGCTTCTTTAACGCACTGAAGTTAACATAAAGCCATGGCGGCATAACGGCAATGCATGTAGAAGAAATCCGTAATCTTATATTTGGGTATAAAGTCGATTTTCGTGTATATGCTCATTTAGCAATCGATATCGAAATGCTTCAAATCATTAGTTTAATGTAGTAAAGTTAATAAAGCTTCTTTAACGCACTGAAGTTAACATAAAGCCATGGCGGCATAATCAATTTAGCAATTTTAACGATGAGTTATAAGCCTTAGATAACGCGTGCTTTAGAAGAATTCCGTATCTTATATTTAGGTATAAATCGACTTGTATATACCATTTAGCAATCGATATCGAAATGCTTCAAATCATTAGTTTAACATATTTAAGTTAATTAACCTCCCTTAACGATTGAAGTTAATAAAGCCATGGGGCATACGGCAGTGCATTTAGAAGAATTCCGTAATCTTATATTTAGGTATAAAGTCGATTTTCTTGTATATACACATTTAGCAATCGATATCGAAATGCTTCAAATCATTAGTTTAACATATTAAGTTAATTAACCTTCTTTAACGTACTGAAACTTTACTAAAGCCATAACGGCATAACGGCAGTGCATTTAGAAGAATTCCGTAAGCTTTATTTAGGTATAAATCGATTTTCTTGTATATACACATTTAGCAATCGATATCGAAATGCTTTCATTATTTTAACATATTAGTTAATTAACGTTCTTTAACGTACTGAAGTTTAATAAAGCCATAACGCATAACGGCAGTGCATTTAGAAGAATTCCGTATCTTATATTTAGGTATAAAGTCGATTTTCTTGTATATACCATTTAGCAATCGATATCGACTGCTTCAAATCATTAGTTTAACATATTTAAGTTAATAACCTTCTTTAACGACTGAAGTCTTTATAAAGCCTAACAGATAACGCAGTGCATTTAGAAGAATTCCGTATCTTATATTTAGGTATAAAGTCGATTTTCTTGTATATACCATTTAGCAATCGATATCGAAATGCTTCAAATCATTAGTTTAACATATTTAAGTTAATAAACCTTCTTTAACGCACTGAAGTTAATATAAAGCCATGGCGGCATAACGGCAGTGCATTTAGAAGAATTCCGTAAGCTTATATTTAGGTATAAAGTCGATTTTGTTGTATATACACATTTAGCAATCGATATCGAAATGCTTCAAATCATTAGTTTACAATATTTAAGTTAATTAACTTCTTTATTTACTGAAGTTACATAAAGCCATAACGGCATAACGGCCAGTAGATTAAGAGTGAATTCCGTAAGCTCTTTATTTAGGTATAAAATCGATTTTGTTGACACTACGCATTTAGCAATCGATATCGAAATGCTTCAAACATTATTTCAACACATTTGAGTAAATAAACATTCTTTAACGACTGAAGATTTTCATAAGAGCCTTTAACAGTATAACTGCAGTGCATTTAGAAGAATTACCGTAATCTTATATTTAGGTATAAAGTCGATTTTCTTGTATATACGCATTGAGCAATCGATATCGACATGCTTCAAATCATTAGTTTAACATATTTAAGTTAATAAACCTTCTTTAACGCACTGAAGTCTTTATAAAGCCTTAACAGTATAACTGCAGTGCATTTAGAAGAATTCCGTAATCTTATATTTAGGTATAAAGTCGATTTTGTTGTATATACTCATTTAGCAATCGATATCGAAATGCTTCAAATCATTAGTTTAATATATTTAAGTTAATAAAACTTCTTTAACGCACTGAAGTTAACATAAAGCCATGGCGGCATAACGGCAGTGCATTTAGAAGAATTCCGTAAGCTTATATTTAGGTATAAAGTCGATTTTGTTGTATATAGACATTTAGCAATCGATATCGAAATGCTTCAAATCATTAGTTTACAATATTTAAGTTAATTAAACATCTTTATTTTACTGAAGTCTACAAAAGCCTTAACGGCATAACGGCCCCTGATAGGAGTAGAAGAAAGAGTGAAGATTTTCCTGAGAGCTCTTTAAATTATCTAACCAATGCTTTGTGTTTGACCGACCTCGTTCCAATAGTTTAGCCGCTAGAGCGTTAGCAAAGTTGAAACAAAGATGTGACTATTGCCAAGCCTTTGATAAGAGTAGAAGAAAGATTGAAGATTTTCCTAAGAGCTCTTTAAATTATCTAAACAATGCTTTATGTTTGACCCACCTCGTTCCAATAGTTTAGCCGCTAGAGCGTTAGCAAAGTTGAAACAAAAATGATACTATTTCCAAGCCCCTGATAGGAGTAGAAGAAAGATTGAAGACTTTTCTGAAAGCTCTTTAAATTATCTAACCAATGCTTTATGTTCGACTAACCTCGTTTAAATAGTTTACCCGCAAGAGCATTAATAAAAGTGAAACAAAAATGTGACTATTTCCATGCCCCTGATAGGAGTAGAATAAAGATTGAAGACTTTCCTGAGAGCTCTTTAAATTATCTAACCAACGCTTTATGTTTGACACAACTCGTTCCAATAGTTTAGCCGCTAGAGCGTTAGCAAAGTTGAAACAAAAATGTGACTATTACCAAGCCCCTGATAGTAGTAGAACAAAGATTGAATACTTTCCTGACAGCTCTTTAAATTATCTAACCAACGCTTTATGTTTGACTCACCTCGTTCAAACAGTTTACCCGCTAAAGCGTTATCAAAATGAAACAAAAATGTGACTATTTCCAAGCCCCTGATAGTAGTAAAACAAATATTGAAGACTTTCCTGACAGCTCTTTAAATTATCTAACCAACGCTTTATGTTTGACTCACCTCGTTCAAATAGTTTAGCCGATAGAGCGTTAGCAAAGTTGAAACAAAAATGTGACTATTGCCAAGCCCCTGATAGGAATAGAAGAAAGACTGAATACTTTCCTGAAAGCTCTTTAAATTATCTAACCAATGCTTTATGTTTGACTCACCTCGTTCAAACAGTTTACCTGCTAGAGCGTTATCAAAAGTGAAACAAAAATGTGACTATTTCCAAGCGCCTGATAGTAGTAGAACAAAGATTAAAGACTTCCCTGAGAGCCCTTTAAATTATCAAACCAATCCTTTATGTTTGACCCACCTCGTTCTAATTGTTTAGCCGCTAGAGCGTTAGCAAAGTTGAAACAAAAATGTGACTATTACCAAGCCCCTGATAGGAGTAGAAGAAAGACTGAAAACTTTCCTGAGAGCTCTTTAAATTATATAACTAATACTTTATGTTTGACCCACCTCGTTCTAATTGTTTAGCCGCTAGAGCGTTAGCAAAGTTGAAACAAAAATGTGACTATTTCCAAGCCCCTGATAGGAGTAGAAGAAAGATTTAAGACTTTCCTGAGAGCTCTTTAAATTATCTAACCAATGCTTTTAGTTTGACTCACCTCGTTTAAATAGTTTACCCGCTAGAGCATTAATAAAAGTGAAACAAAAATGTGACTATTTCCAAGCCCCTGATAGGAGTAGAATAAAGATTGAAGACTTTCCTGAGAGCTCTTTAAATTATCTAACCAATGCTTTATGTTTGACTCACCTCGTTCAAACAGTTTACCTGCTAGAGCGTTATCAAAAGTGAAACAAAAATGTGACTATTTCCAAGCGCCTGATAGTAGTAGAACAAAGATTAAATACTTTCCTGAGAGCCCTTTAAATTATTAAACCAATGCTTTATGTTTGACCCACCTCGTTCTAATTGTTTAGCCGCTAGAGCGTTAGTAAAGTTGAAACAAAAATGTGACTATTTCCAAGCCCCTGATAGGAGTAGAAGAAAGGAATGTGACTATTGCCAAGCCCTGGTAGGAGTAGAAGAAAGATTGAAGACTTTCCTGAGAGCTCTATAAATTATCTAACCAATGCTTTATGTTTGACTCACCTCGTTCAAATAGTTTACCCGCTAGAGCATAACTAAAAGTGAAACAAAAATGTAACTATTTCCAAGCCCCTGGTAGGAGTAGAAAAAAAAATTGGGGACTTTCCTGAGAGCTCTTTAAATTATCTAACCAATGCTTTATGTTTGACCTACCTCGTTTCAATAGTTTAGCCGCTAGAGCGTTAGCAAAGATGAAACAAAGATGTGATTATTGTCAAGCCCTTGATAGGAACAGAAGAAAGAATGAAGACTTTCCTGAAAGCTCTTTAAATTATCTAACCAATGCTTTATGTTTGACCCACCTCGTTCAAATAGTTTAGCCGTTAGAGCGTTATCAACAGTGAAACAAAAATGTGACTACTGCCAAGCCCTGGTTGGAGTAGAAGAAAAATTAGGGACTTTCATGAAAGCACTTTAAATTATCTAAACAATGCTTTATGTTTGACCCACCTCATTCCAAAAGTTAAGCCGCTAGAGCGTGAGCAAAGTTGAAACAAAAATGTGACTATTGCCAAGCCCCTGATAGGAGTAGAAGAAAGATTGAGGACTTTCCCGAGAGCTCTTTAAATTATCTAACCAATGCTTTATGTTTGACTCACCTCGTTTCAATAGTTTAGCCTCAGAGCGTTAGCACAGTTGAAACAAAAATGTGACTATTGCCAAGCCCCTGGTAGATGTAGAAGAAAAATTAATGACTTTCCTGAGAGCTCTTTAAATTATCTAACCAATGCTTTATGTTTGACTCACCTCGTTCAAACAGTTTACCCGCTAGAGCGTTATCAAAAGTGAAACAAAAATGTGACTATTTCCAAACACCTGATAGGAGTAGAAGAAAGATTGAAGACTTCCTAAGAGCTCTTTAAATTATCTAACCAATGCTTTATGTTTGACTTACCTCGTTTCAATAGTTTAGCCTCAGAGCGTTAGCACAGTTGAAACAAAAATGTGACTATTGCCAAACGCCTGATAGGAGTAAAGAAATATTGAAGACTTTCCTGAGAGGTCTTTAACTTATCTAACCAACGCTATATGTTTGACTGACCTCGTTCAAACAGTCTACCCGCTAGAGCGTTAGCAAAGTTGAAACAAAAATGTGACAATTTCCAAATCCCTGATAGTAGTAGAACAGAGATTGAAGACTTTCCTGAGAGCACTTTAAATTATCTAACCAACGCTTTATGTTTGACTCACCTCGTTCAAATAGTTTAGCCGCTAGAGCGTTAGCAAAGTTGAAACAAAAATGTGACTATTGCCAAGCCCCTGATAGGAGTAGAAGAAAGATTGAGGTCTTTCCCGAGAGCTCTTTAAATTATCTAACCAATGCTTTATGTTTGACTCACCTCGTTCAAATAGTTTAGCCGCTAGAGCGTTAGCAAAGTTGAAACAAAAATGTGACTATTTCCAAGCCCCTGATAGGAGTAGAAGAAAAATTGAAGACTTTTCTGAAAGCTCTTTAAATTATCTAACCAATGCTTTATGTTTGACTAACCTCGTTTAAATAGTTTACCCGCTAGAGCATTAATAAAAGTGAAACAAAAATGTGACTATTTCCAAGCTCCTGGTAGGAGTAGAATAAAGATTGAAGACTTTCCTGAGAGCTCTTTAAATTATCTAACCAACGCTTTATGTTTGTCCCAACTCGTTCCAATAGTTTAGCCGCTAGAGCGTTAGCAAAGTTGAAACAAAAATGTGACTATTACCAAGCCCCTGATAGTAGTAGAACAAAGATTGAATACTTTCCTGACAGCTCTTTAAATTATCTAACCAACGCTTTATGTTTGACTCACCTCTTTCAAACAGTTTACCCGCTAGAGCGTTATCAAAAGTGAAACAAAAATGTGACTATTTCCAAGCCCCTGATAGTAGTAGAACAAAGATTGAAGACTTTCCTGACAGCTCTTTAAATTATCTAACCAACGCTTTATGTGTGACTCACCTCGTTCAAATAATTTAGCCGCTAGAGCGTTAGCAAAGTTGAAACAAAAATGTGACTATTGCCAAGCCCCTGATAGGAATAGAAGAAAGACTGAAAACTTTCCTGACAGCCCTTTAAATTATCTAACCAATGCTTTATGTTTGACCCACCTCGTTCCAATAGTTTAGCCGCTAGAGCGTTAGCAAAGTTGAAACAAAAATGTGACTATTTCCATGCGCCTGATAGTAGTAGAACAAAGATTAAAGACTTTCCTGAGAGCCCTTTAAATTATCTAACCAATGCTTTATGTTTGACCCACCTCGTTCTAATTGTTTAGCCGCTAGAGCGTTAGCAAAGTTGAAACAAAAATGTGACTATTACCAAGCCCCTGATAGGAGTAGAAGAAAGATTAAAGACTTTTCTGAGAGCTCTTTAAATTATATAACCAATGCTTTATGTTTGACCCACCTCGTTCCAATAGTTTAGCCGCTAGAGCGTTAGCAAAGTTGAAACAAAAATGTGACTATTACCAAGCCCCTGATAGTAGTAGAACAAAGATCGAATACTTTCCTGACAGCTCTTTAAATTATCTAACCAACGCTTTATGTTTGACTCACCTGCAGAAATTCTCTTGCTAAATTCGATTTGTGCTTGGGATCATTATCTTGCTGAAAGATCCATTCAGCAGGCAGACCCAAGGCGGCGATGCTTGGTGCAAGATTTTTCTTTAAAATACCAATATACCCTTTGGCATTCATTGTTGTCTCAATAAAGTCCAGTTCACCGACACCAGCAGCAGAAAAACACCCCCAAACCATTACTGAGCCCCCGCCATGCTTCACCGTTTGTTGGATGTTTTGATCATGGAACTCTGCATTTGGTTTTCGCCATATTTTTCGGGGCTTTTCTCCCCCAAAGATTTCAAACTTTCTTTCGTCAGTGAAAAGAACGTTGCTCCAGAAAGAAAAGTCTTCATATTGATATTTTCGAGCATAATCTAGTCGCTTTGCTTTATTCACTTTTGATATGAAGGGTTTCTTCCTTGGACGCCGACCATAAAACCCATTTTTATGCAGGATTCGCCTTATGGTATTACTACTCACGCTTTTTCCTGTATCTGCTGTGATGTCTTTAGCGATCTGTTCAGCACTGGACCTGGGATTCGTTCTTTCAATGCCAACTATTTGCCTCTCTTCTCGTTCAGTCAAAACTTTTGGTCGCCCAGATCGCTTAAAATTTTCGACCAATTTAAAATTTTCGAACTTATCAATTATTTTTTTAATTTTTGTATGGTGCCTTCCAACAATTTGAGCAATTTCACGTTAAGATTTTCCTTTTTTTTTTAAATCAATAATAATTTTCCGCGTCTCTAATGAAATTTCGGTTCTCATCATAATTTAACGCGTATATGCTAATTTAAGTGAAAATGTTAACTAAATGCGATCAGAAAGAATGCGTTATTTATGCTTACAACAAAAACCTACAACAAAAGTATTGGCAAAAATAACGGTTTCCTTGCAAAAACAATGCTAAATGCAAGCGTTGACTCTCTTTTGGAGCAAAAAATATGTTTTGATTTCTCTTTTGATCTCAACATAGCCTATTGACATTGTTGTTGTTGTTTCTTTGTTTTTAATGTTATGAATAATCAATAGCTCTTTCAGTTAAAGTGATTAACTTATATCAGTTACGAACTTTATAGTCAGAAATTCTAGAAGAATTTTGATTTTGTTACTGTTGACTCACTTTTGGCGCTGATAGTATATTAGGTATAAAGTCGATTTTCTTGTACATACACATTTAGCTATCGATATCGAAATGCTTCAAATCATTAGTTTAACATATTAAGTTAATAAACATTTTTTAGCATACTGAAGTCTACATAAAGCCTTAACGGTATAACGGCAGTGCATTTAGAAGAATTCCGTAATGCTATAATTTTATATTTAGGTAAAAAGTCGATTTTCTTGTATATACACATTTAGCTATCGATATCGAATTGCTTCAAATCATTCGTTTAACATATTTAAGTTAGTTAACCTTCTTTAACGTAAGGAAGGTGATATAAAGCCATGGCGGCATAACGACAGTGCATTTAGATGAATTCCGTAATCTTATATTTAGTTATAAAGTCGATTCTTTTGTATATACGCATTTAGCAATCGATATCGAAATGCTTCAAATCATTAGTTTAACATATTTAAGTTAATTAACCTTCTTTAACGTATTGAAGTTTATATAAAGCCATGGCGACATAACGACAGTACATTTGGAAGAATTCCGTAGTCTCATATTTAGGTATAAAGTCGATTTTCTTGTATATACACATTTAGCTATCGATATCGAATTGCTTCAAATCATTCGTTTAACATATTTAAGTTAGTTAACCTTCTTTACCGTAATGAAGGTGGTATAAAGCCATGGCGGCTCAACGACAGTGCATTTAGAATAATTCCGTAATCTTATATTTAGGTATAAAGTCGATTTTGTTGTATATACGCATCTAGCAATCGATATCGAAATGCTTTAAATCATTAGTTTAAAATATTTAAGTTAATTAACCTTTTTTATCTCACTGAAGTTTACATAAAGCCAAAACGGTATAACGGCAGGGCATTTGGAAGAATTTCGTAATCTTATATTTAGGTAAAAAGTCGACTTTCTTGTATATACTCATTTGGCAATCGATGTCGAAATGCTTCAAATCAATCGTTTAACATATTTAAGTTAGTTAACCTTCTTTAACGTAATGAAGGTGATATAAAGCCATGGCGCCATAACGACAGTGCATTTAGAAGAATTACGTAATCTTATATTTAGGTATAAAGCCGATTTTGTTGTATATACGCATTTAGCAATCGATATCGAAATGCTTCAAGTCATTCGTTTAACATATTTAAGTTACTTAACCTTCTTTTACGTAATGAAGGTGATATAAAGCCATGGCGGCATAACGACAGTGCATTTAGAAGAATTCCGTAATCTTATATTTAGGTATAAAGTCGATTTTGTTGTATATACGCATTTGGCAATCGATATCGAAATGCTTCAAATCATTCGTTTAACATATTTAAGTTAGTTAACCTTCTTTACGTAATGAAGGTGAGATAAAGCCATGGCGGCATAACGACAGTGCATTTAGAAGAATTCCGTAATCTTATATTTAGGTATAAAGTCGATTTTGTTGTATATACGCATTTAGCAATCGATATCGAAATGCTTCAAATCATTCGTTTAACATATTTAAGTTAGTTAACCTTCTTTAACGTAATGAAGGTGATATAAAGCCATGGCGGCATAACGACAGTGCATTTAGAAGAATTCCGTAATCTTATATTTAGGTATAAAGTCGATTTTGTTGTATATACCATTTAGCAATCGATATCGAAATGCTTCAAATCATTCGTTTAACATATTTAAGTTAAATAACCTTCTTTAACGTATGAAGTTGATTAAAGCCATGGCGCATAACGACAGTGCATTTAGAAGAATTCCTAGTAATCTTATATTTAGGTATAAAGTCGATTTTCTTGTATATACGCATTTAGCAATCGATATCGAAATGCTTCAAATCATTCGTTTAACATATTTAAGTTAGTTAACCTTCTTTAACGTAATGAAGGTGATATAAAGCCATGGCGGCATAACGACAGTGCATTTAGAAGAATTCCGTAATCTTATATTTAGGTATAAAGTCGATTTTGTTGTATATACGCATTTGGCAATCGATATCGAAATGCTTCAAATCATTCGTTTAACATATTTAAGTTAGTTAACCTTCTTTAACGTAATGAAGGTGATGATAAAGCCATGGCGCATAACGACAGTGCATTTAGAAGAATTCCGTAATCTTATATTTATGTATAAAGTCGATTTTGTTGTATATACGCATTTAGCAATCGATATCGGAATGCTTCAAATCATTAGTTTAACATATTTAAGTTAATTAACCTTCTTTAACGTAACTGAAGTGTACTAAAGCCATGGCGGCATAACGGCAGTGCATTTAGAAGAATTCCGTAATCTTATATTTAGGTATAAAGTCGATTTTGTTGTATATACACATTTAGAATCGATATCGAAATGCTTCAAATCATTCGTTTAACATATTTAAGTTAGTTAACCTTCTTTAACGTAATGAAGGTGATATAAAGCCATGGCGGCATAACGACAGTGCATTTAGAAGAATTCCGTAATCTTATATTTAGGTATAAAAGTCGATTTTCTTGTATATACACATTTAGCAATCGATATCAAATGCTTCAAATCATTAGTTTAACATATTTAAGTTAATTAACCTTCTTTAACGTAAGAAGGTGACATAAAGCCATGGCGGCATAACGGCAGTGCATTTGGAAGAATTCCGTAATCTTATATTTAGGTTATAAAGTCGATTTTTTGTATATACCATTTAGCAATCGATATCGAAATGCTTCAAATCATTAGTTTAACATATTTAAGTTAATTAACCTTCTTTAACGTATTGAAGTTGACTATAAAGCCATGGCGGCATAACGGCAGTACATTTGGAAGAATTCCGTATCTTATGTTAGGTATAAAGTCGATTTTCTTGTATATACACATTTAGCTATCGATATCGAAATGCTTCAAATCATAGTTTAACATATTTAAGTTAATAAACCTTCTTTAACGAACTGAAGTTGGCATAAAGCCATAGCGGCTAACGGCAGTGCATTTAGAAGAATTCCGTAATCTTATATTTAGGTAAAAAGTCGATTTTGTTGTAATACACATTTAGCAATCGATATCGAAATGCTTCAAATCATTAGTTTAACATATTTAAGTTAAATTAACCTTCTTTAACGTAATGAAGGTGATATAAAGCCATGGCGGCATAACGACAGTGCATTTAGAAGAATTCCGTAATCTTATATTTAGGTATAAAGTCGATTTTGTTGTATATACGCATTTAGCAATCGATATCGAAATGCTTCAAATCATTAGTTTAACATATTTAAGTTAATTAACCTTCTTTAACGTATTGAAGTTGATATAAAGCCATGGCGGCATAACGACAGTACATTTAGAGAATTCCGTATCTTATATTTAGGTATAAAGTCGATTTTCTTGTATATACACATTTAGCAATCGATATCGAAATGCTTCAAATCATTAGTTTAACATATTTAAGTTATAACCTTCTTTAACGTAATGAAGGTGACTATAAAGCCATGGCGGCATAACGGCAGTGCATTTAGAAGAATTCCGTAATCTTATATTTAGGTATAAAGTCGATTTTCGTTGTATATACCATTTAGCTATCGATATCGAAATGCTTCAAATCATTAGTTTAACATATTTAAGTTAATAAACTTTTTTACTACTGAAGTCTACATAAAGCCTAACGGTATAACGACAGTGCATTTAGAAGAATTCCGTAATCTTATATTTAGGTATTAAGTCGATTTTCTTGTATAACCATTTAGCAATCGATATGAAATGCTTCAAATCATTCGTTTAACATATTTAAGTTAGTTAACCTTCTTTAACGTAATGAAGGTGATATAAAGCCATGGCGGCATAACGACAGTGCATTTAGAAGAATTCCGTAATCTTATATTTAGGTATAAAGTCGATTTTGTTGTATATACACATTTAGCAATCGATATCGAAATGCTTCAAATCATTAGTTTAACATATTTAAGTTAATAACCTTCTTAACGTATGAAGTTGACATAAAGCCTGGCGGCATAACGGCAGTACATTTGGAAGAATTCCGTAATCTTATATTTAGGTATAAAGTCGATTTTCTTGTATATACACATTTAGCAATCGATATCGAAATGCTTCAAATCATTAGTTTAACATATTTAAGTTAGTTAACCTTCTTTAACGTAATGAAGGTGACATAAAGCCATGGCGGCATAACGGCAGTACATTTAGGGAAAAATTCCGTAATCTTATATTTAGGTATAAAGTCGATTTTCTTGTATATACACATTTAGCAATCGATATCGAAATGCTTCAAATCATTAGTTTAACATATTTAGTTAATAAACCTTCTTTAACGAACGGAAGTTGGCTAAAGCCATAGCGGCATAACGGCAGTGCATTTAGAAGAATTCCGTAATCTTATATTTAGGTATAAAGTCGATTTTGTTGTATATACACATTTAGCAATCGATATCGAAATGCTTCAAATCATTCGTTTAACATATTTAAGTTAATTAACCTTCTTTAACGTAATGAAGGTGATATAAAGCCATGGCGGCATAACGACAGTGCATTTGGAAGAATTCCGTAATCTTATGTGTAGGTAAAAATTCGATTTTCTTTTACATACACATTTAGCAAGCGATATCGAAATGTTTCAAATCATTAGTTTAACAAATTTAAGTTAATTAACCTTCTTTAACGAATTGAAGTTGATATAAAGCCATGGCGGCATAACGGCAGTATATTTATATGAATTACGTTATCTTATATTTAGGTATAAAGTCGATTTTCTTTTACATGCACATTTAGCAAGCGATATCGAAAGGCTTTGAATCATTAGTTTAACATATTTAAGTTAGCTAACCTTCTTTAACGTAATGAAGGTGACATAAAGCCATGGCGGCATAACGGCAGTTCATTTAGAAGAATTCCGTAATCTTATATTTAGGCATAAAATCGATTTTCTTGTTTATAAACTTTTAGCTAACGATATCGAAAAGCTTCAAATCATAAGTTTAACATATGAAGTTAATAAACATTTTTTAGCATACTGAAGTCTACATAAAGCCTTAACGGTTGTTGTATAAACATATTTAGCAATCGATATCGAAATGCTTCAAATCATTAGTTTAACATATTTAAGTTAGTTAACCTTCTTTAACGTAATGAAGGTGATATAAAGCCATGGCGGCATAACGGCAGTGCATTTAGAAGAATTCCGTTATCTTATATTTAGGTATAAAGTCGATTTTGTTGTATATACATATTTAGCAATCGATATCGAGATGGTTCAGCTCATTAGTATAACATATTTAAGTTAATAAACCTTCTTTAACGATCTGAAATTGGCTTAAAGCCATGGCGGTATAACGGCAGTGCATTTAGAAGAATTCCGTAATCTTATATTTAGGTATAAAGTCGATTTTCTTGTATATACACATTAAGCAATCGATAACGAAATGCTTCAAATCATTAGTTTAACATATTTAAGTTAATTAACCTTCTTTAACGTATTGAAGTTGATATAAAGCCATGGCGGCATAACGGCAGTGCATGTAGAAGAATTCCGTAATCTTATATTTAGGTATAAAGTCGATTTTGTTGTATATACACATTTAGCAATCGATATCAAAATGCCTCAAATCATTAGTTTAACATATTTAAGTTAATTAACCCCGTTTATCTTACTGAAGTCTACAAACGCCTTAACGGCATAACGGCAGTGCACGTAGAAGAATTCCGTTATCATATATTTAGGTATAAAGTCATTTTTCTTGTATATACACATTTAGAAATCGATATCGAAATGCCTCAAATCATTAGTTTAACATATTTAAGTTAATTAACCCTCTATATCTTACTGTAGTCTACAAACGCCTTAACGGCATAACGGCAAAGCATTTAGAAGAAACCCGTAATCTTATATTTAGGTATAAAGTCGATTTTCTTGTATATACTCATTTATCAATCGATATCGAAATGCTTCAAATCATTAGTTTAACATATTTAAGTTAATTAACCCTCTTTATCTTACCGAAGTCTACAAACGCCTTAACGGCATAACGGCAAAGCATTTAGAAGAATTCCGTAATCTTATATTTAGGTATAAGTCGATTTTCTTGTATATACTCATTTAGCAATCGATTTCGAAAATCTTCCAATCATTAGTTTAACATATTTAAGTTAATAAAGTTTCTTTAACGCACTGAAGTTAACACAAAGCCATGGCGGCATAACGGCAGTTCATGTAGAAGAATTCCGTAATCTTATATTTAGGTATAAAGTCGATTTTCTTGTATATACACATTTAGCAATCGATATTGAAATGCTTCAAATCATTAGTTTAACATATTTAAGTTAACAAACCTACTTTAACGCACTGAAGTTAACACAAAGCCATGGCGGCATAACGGCAGTGCATTTGGAAGAATTCCGTAATCTTATATTTAGGTATAAAGTCGATTTTGTTGTGTATATGCATTTAGCAATCGATTTCGAAAATCTTCAAATCATTAGTTTAACATATTTAAGTTAATAAAGCTTCTTTAACGCACTGAAGTTAACATAAAGCCATGGCGGCATAACGGCAGTGCATTTAGAAGAATTCCGTAAGCTTATATTAAGGTACTAAAGTCGATTTTGTTGTAAATACACATTTAGCAATCGATATCTAAATGCTTCTAATCATTAGTTAAACATATTTAAGTTAATAAACCTTTTTTAACGTACTTAAGTTTATATAAAGCCATGGTGGCATTACGACAGTACATTTGGAAGAATTCCGTACTCTTATATTTAGGTATAAAGTCGATTTTCTTGTATATATGCATTAAGCAATCGATATCGAAAAGCTTCAAATAACTGGTTTAACATATTTAAGTTAATAAACCTTCTTTAACTTACTGAAGTTAACATAAAGCCATAACGGTATAACGGCAGTGCATTTGGAAGAATTCCGTAATCTTATATTTATGTATAAAGTCGATTTTCTTGTATATACACATTTAGCAATCGATATCGAAATAACTCAAATCATTAGTTTATCATGTTTAAGTTAATTAAACCCCTTTATCTTACTGAAGTCTACAAACGCCTTAACGGCATAACGGCAGTGCATGTAGAAGAATTCCGTTATCATATATTTAGGTATAAAGTCGATTTTCTTGTATATACACATTTAGCAATCGAAATCGAAATGCTTTAATACATTAGTTTAACATATTTAAGTTAATTAACCCTCTTTATCTTACTGAAGTCTACAAACGCCTTAACGGCATAACGGCAAAGCATTTAGAAAAATTACGTAATCTTATATTTAGGTATAAAGTCGATTTTTTTGTATATACTCATTTAGCAATCGAAATCGAAATGCTTCAAATTATTAGTTTAACATATTTAAGTTAATTAACCCTCTTTATCTTACTGAAGTCTACAAACATCCTAACGGCATAACGGCAAAGCATTTAGAAGAATTCCGTAATCTTATATTTAGGTATAAAGTCGATTTTCTTGTATATACTCATTTAGCAATCGATTTCGAAAATTTTCAAGTCATTAGTTTAACATATTTAAGTTAATAAAGCTTCTTTAACGCACTGAAGTTACCACAAATTCATGGCGGCATAAAGGCAGTGCATGTAGAAGAATGCCGTAATCTTATATTTAGGTATAAAGTCGATATTCTTGTATATAAACATTTAGCAATCGATATCGAAATGCCTCAAATCATTAGTTTAACATATTTACGTTAATTAACCCCCTTTATCTTACTGAAGTCTACAAACTCCTTAACGGCATAACGGCAGTGCATGTAGAAGAATTCCGTTATCATATATTTAGGTATAAAGTCGATTTTCTTGTATATACACATTTAGCAATCGATATCGAAATGCCTCAAATCATCAGTTTAACATATTTAAGTTAATAAACCCTCTTTATCTTACTGAAGTGTACAAACGCCTTAACGGCAAAGCATTTAGAAGAATTACGTAATCTTATATTTAGGTGTAAAATCGATTTTCTTGTATATACTCATTTAGCAATCGAAATCGAAATGCTTTAAATCATTAGTTTAAGATATTTAAGATAATTCACCCTCTTTATCTTACTGAAGTCTACAAACGCCTTAACGGCATAACGGCAAAGCATTTAGAAGAATTACGTAATCTTATATTTAGTTATAAATTCGATTTTCTTGTATATACACATTTAGCAAGCGATATCGAAATGCTTCAAGTCATTAGTTTAACATATTTAAGATAATTAACCTTCTTTATTTTACTGAAGTTCACATAAAGCCATTACGGTATAACGGCAGTGCATTTGGGAAAATTTCGTAATCTTATATTTAGGTATAAAGTCGATTTTGTTGTATATACTCATTTAGCAATCGAAATCGAAATGCTTCAAATCATTAGTTTAACATATTTAAGTTAACTAACCCTCTGTATCTTACTGAAGTCTACAAACATCTTAACGGTATAACGGCAAAGCATTTAGAAGAATTACCTAATCTTATATTTAGGTATAAACTCGATTTTCTTGTATATACTCATTTAGCAATCGATATAGAAATGCTTCAAATCATTAGTTTAACATATTAAAGTTAATAAACCTTCTTTAACGAACTGAAGTTGGCATAAATCCATGGCGGCATAACGGCAGTGCATTTATAATAATTCCGTAATCTTACATTTAGGTATAAAGTCGATTTTCTTGTATATACTCATTTAGCAATCGATATCTAAATGCTTCAAATCATTAGTTTAACATATTTAAGTTAATAAACCTTTTTTAGCGTACTTAAGTTGATATAAAGCCATGGTGGCATTACGACAGTACATTTGGAAGAATTCCGTACTCTTATATTTACGTATAAAGTCGATTTTCTTGTATATATGCATTAAGCAATCGATATCGAAATACCTCAAATCATTAGTTTAACATGTTTAAGTTAATTAACCCCCTTTATCTTACTGAAGTCTATAAACGCCTTAACGGCATAACGGCAGTGCATGTAGAAGAATTCCGTTATCATATATTTAGGTATAAAGTCGATTTTTTTGTATATACTCATTTAGCAATCGAAATCGAAATGCTTCAAATTATTAGTTTAACATATTTAAGTTAATTAACCCTCTTTATCTTACTGAAGTCTACAAACATCCTAACGGCATAACGGCAAAGCATTTAGAAGAATTCCGTAATCTTATATTTAGGTATAAAGTCGATTTTCTTGTATATACTCATTTAGCAATCGATTTCGAAAATTTTCAAGTCATTAGTTTAACATATTTAAGTTAATAAAGCTTCTTTAACGCACTGAAGTTAACACAAAGCCATGGCGGCATAACGGCAGTTCATGTAGAAGAATTCCGTAATTTTATATTTAGGTATAAAGTCGATTTTCTTGTATATACACATTTAGCAATCGATATCGATATGCCTCAAATCATTAGTTTAACATATTTAAGTTAATTAACCCCCTTTATCTTACTGACGTCTACAAACGCCTTAGCGGCATAACGGCAGTGCATGTAGAAGAATTCCGTTATCATATATTTAGGTATAAAGTCGATTTTCTTGTATATACACATTTTGCAATCGATATCGAATTGCCTCAAATCATTAGTTTAACATATTTAAGTTAATTAACCCTCTTTATCTTACTGAAGTCTACAAACGCCTTAACGGCATAACGGCAAAGCATTTAGAAGAATTCCGTTATCATATATTTAGGTATAAAGTCGATTTTCTTGTATATACACATTTAGCAATCGATATCGAAATGCCTCAAATCATTAGTTTAACATATTTAAGTTAATTAACCCTCTTTATCTTACTGCAGTCTACAAACGCCTTAACGGCATAACGGCAAAGCATTTAGAAGAATTACGTAATCTTATATTTGGGTATAAAGTCGATTTTCTTGTATATACTCATATATCAATCGATATCGAAATGCTTCATATATAAGTTTAACATATTTAAGTTAACAAACCTACTTTAACGCACTGAAGTTAACACAAAGCCATGGCGGCATAAAGGCAGTGCATGTAGAAGAATGCCGTAATCTTATATTTAGGTATAAAGTCGATATTCTTGTATATAAACATTTAGCAATCGATATCGAAATGCCTCAAATCATTAGTTTAACATATTGAAGTTAATTAACCCTCTTTATCTTACTGAAGTCTACAAACTCCTTAACGGCATAACGGCAGTGCATGTAGAAGAATTCCGTTATCATATATTTAGGTATAAAGTCGATTTTCTTGTATATACACATTTAGCAATCGATATCGAAATGCCTCAAATCATCAGTTTAACATATTTAAGTTAATAAACCCTCTTTATCTTACTGAAGTCTACAAACGCCTTAACGGCAAAGCATTTAGAAGAATTACGTAATCTTATATTTAGGTATAAAATCGATTTTCTTGTATATACTCATTTAGCAATCGAAATCGAAATGCTTTAAATCATTAGTTTAAGATATTTAAGATAATTCACCCTCTTTATCTTACTGAAGTCTACAAACGCCTTAACGGCATAACGGCAAAGCATTTAGAAGAATTACGTAATCTTATATTTAGTTATAAATTCAATTTTCTTGTATATACACATTTAGCAAGCGATATCGAAATGCTTCAAGTCATTAGTTTAACATATTTAAGATAATTAACCTTCTTTATTTTACTGAAGTTCACATAAAGCCATACCGGTATAACGGCAGTGCATTTGGGAGAATTTCGTAATCTTATATTTAGGTATAAAGTCGATTTTGTTGTATATACTCATTTAGCAATCGAAATCGAAATGCTTCAAAGCATTAGTTTAACATATTTAAGTTAACTAACCCTCTGTATCTTACTGAAGTCTACAAACATCTTAACGGTATAACGGCAAAGCATTTAGAAGAATTACGTAATCTTATATTTAGGTATAAAGTCGATTTTCTTGTATATACTCATTTAGCAATCGATATAGAAATGCTTCAAATCATTAGTTTAACATATTTAAGTTAATTAAACTTTTTTGACGTATTGGAGTTGATATAAAGCCATGGTGGTATAACGACAGTACATATGGAAGAATTCCGTGATCTTATATTTAGGTATAAAGTCGATTTTCTTGTATATATGCATTAAGCAATCGAAATGCTTCAAATAACTGGTTTAACATATTTAAGTTAATAAACCTTCTTAAACGAACTGAAGTTAACATAAAGCCATAACGGAATAACGGCAGTGCATTTGGAAGAATTCCGTAATCTTATATTAAGTATAACGTCGATTTTGTTGTGTATACACATTTAGCAATCGATTTCGAAAATCTTCAAAACATTAGTATAACATATTTAAGTTAATAAAGCTTCTTTAACGCACTGAAGTTAACATAAAGCCATGGCGGCATAACGGCAGTGCATTTAGAAGAATTCCGTGAGCTTATATTTAGGTATAAAGTTGATTTTGTTGTATATACACATTTAGCAATAGATATCGAAATGCTTCAAATCATGAGTTTAACATATTAAAGTTAATTATCCTTCTATAACATATTGAAGTTGATATAAAGCCATGGCGGCATAACGACAGTACATTTGAAAGGGAAATTTCCCTAATCTTATATTTAGGTATAAAGTCGATTTTCTTGTATACACTCATTTAGCAATCGCTTTCGAAATGCTTCAAATCATTAGTTTAACATATTTAAGTTAATTAACCCTCTTTATCTTAATGAAGCTACAAACACCTTAACGGCATAACGGCAAAGCATTTAGAAGAATTACGTAATCTTATATTTAGGTATAAAGTCGATTTTCTTGTATATACTCATTTAGCAATCGATATCGAAATGCTTCAAATCATTAGTTTAACATATTTAAGTTAATAAACTTTCATCAACGATCTGAAGTTGGCATAAAGTCGTGGCGGCATAACGACAGTGCATGTAGAAGAATTCCGTAATCTTATATTTAGGTATAAAGTCGATTTTCTTGTATACACACATTTAGCTATCGATATCGAAATGCTTCAAATCATTAGTTTAACATATTTAAGTTAATTATCCTTCTATAACATATTGAAGTTGATATAAAGCCATGGCGGCATAACAACAGTACATTTGGAAGTATTCCGTTATTTTATATTTAGGTATAAAGTCGATTTTCTTTTATATACACATTTAGATATCGATATCTAAATGCTTCAAATCATTATTTTAACATATTTAAGCTAATTAACCTTTTTTAACGTATTGGAGTTAATATAAAGCCATGGTGGAATAACGACAGTACATTTGGAAGAATTCCGTGATCTTATATTTAGGTATAAAGTCGATTTTCTTGTATATATGCATTAAGCAATCGAAATGCTTCAAATAACTGGTTTAACATATTTAAGTTAATAAACCTTCTTAAACGAACTGAAGTTAACATAAAGCCATAACGGAATAACGGCAGTGCATTTGGAAGAATTCCGTAATCTTATATTTAGGTATAAAGTCGATTTTCTTGTATACACTCATTTAGCAATCGCTTTCGAAATGCTTCAAATCATTAGTTTAACATATTTAAGTTAATTAACCCTCTTTATCTTACTGAAGTCTACAAACACCTTAACGGCATAACGGCAAAGCATTTAGAAGAATTACGTAATCTTATATTTAGGTATAAAGTCGATTTTCTTGTATATACTCATTTAGCAATCGATATCGAAATGCTTCAAATCATTAGTTTAACATATTTAAGTTAATAAACTTTCATCAACGATCTGAAGTTGGCATATAGTCGTGGCGGCATAACAACAGTGCATGTAGAAGAATTCCGTAATCTTATATTCAGGTATAAAGTCGATTTTCTTGTCTACGCACATTTAGCTATCGATATCGAAATGCTTCAAATCATTAGTTTAACATATTTAAGTTAATTATCCTTCTATAACATATTGAAGTTGTTATAAAGCCATGGTGGCATAACAACAGTACATTTGGAAGTATTCCGTAATCTTATATTTAGGTATAAAGTCGATTTTCTTTTATATGCACATTTAGATATCGATATCTAAATGCTTCAAATCATTATTTTAACATATTTAAGTTAATTAAATTTTTTACCCTAATTTAAATTTTATAAAGCCATGGCGGCTAACGACAGTCATTTGGGAAAAATTCCGTAATCTTATATTTAGGTAAAAAGTCGATTTTTTGTATATACCATTTAGCAAACGATATCGAAATTTCTTTAAATCATTGTTTAACATATTTAAGTTAATTAAATTTTTTACCTAATGAAGGGGGTTTAAAAAAGCCAAACGGTTAAAAAACAGGGCATTTGGGAAAAATTTCCCTAATCTTATATTTAGGTAAAAAGTCGATTTTTTGTATATACCATTTGGGAATCGATTCGAAATGCTTTAAATCAATTGTTTAACATATTTAAGTTAATTAACCTTTTTTAACTAATGAAGGTTTTTAAAAAAGCCAAACGGATAACAAAAGGGCATTTGGAAGAATTTCGTAATCTTATATTTAGGTAAAAGCCCATTTTTTGTATATACCATTTGGGAATCGATTCGAAATGCTTCAAATCAATTTGTTTAAATATTTAAGTTAGTTAACCTTCTTTAACGTAATGAAGGTGATATAAAGCCATGGCGGCCCTAACGACAGTGCATTTGGGAAAAATTCCCTAATCTTATATTTAGGTATAAAGCCCATTTTGTTGTATATACGCATTTGGGAATCGATATCGAAATGCTTCAAATAAATTTGTTTAAATATTTAAGTTAGTTAACCTTCTTTAAGTAATGAAGGTGATATAAAGCCATGGCGGCATAACGACAGTGCATTTAGAAGAATTCCGTAATCTTAAAATTTAGGTATTAAAACCCATTTTGTTGTATAAACGCATTTGGGAATCGATATGGGAAAAGCTTCAAATAAATTTGTTTAACATATTTAAGTTAGTTAACCTTTTTAAGTAATGAAGGTGATATAAAGCCATGGCGCATAACGACAGTGCATTTAGAAGAATTCCGTAATCTAAAATTTAGGTATTAAGCCCATTTTGTTGTATAAAAA
>JAPZAG010001027.1:0-26473 GCA_027475135.1 Bactrocera correcta
CAACGCTTTATGTTTGACCCAATTCGTTCTAATTGTTTAGCCGCTAGAGCGTTAGCAAAGTTGAAACAAAAATGTGACTATTGCCAAGCCCTTGATAAGAGTAGAAGAAAGATTGAAGACTTTCTTGAGAGCTCTTTAAATTATCTAACCAATGCTTTATGTTCGACCCACCTCATTCAAATAGTTTAGCCTCAGAGCGTTATCAAAAGTGAAACAGAAATGTGACTATTACCAAGCCCCTGATAGGAGTAGAAGAAAGATTGAAGACTTTCCTGAGAGCTCTTAAAATTATCTAACCAACGCTTTATGTTAAGACTTTCCTGAGAGCTCTTTAAATTATCTAACCAATGCTTTATGTTTGACTAACCTCTTTAAATAGTTTAGCTCTAAGGCAAAGTCTTCCCGGGGTATTTAGACTTTCCTGAGAGCTCTTTAAATTATCTAACCAACGCTTTATGTTTGACCCAATTCGTTCAATTGTTTAGCCGCTAGAGCGTTAGCAAAGTTGAAACAAAAATGTGACTATTACCAAGCCCTGATAGGAGTAGAAGAAAGATTGAAGACTTTCCTGAGAGCTCTTTAAATTATCTAACCAATGCTTTATGTTTGACCAACCTCGTTTAATAGTTTAGCCGCTAGAGCGTTAGCAAAGTTGAAACAAAAATGTGACTATTCCAAGCCCCTGAAGGAGTAGAAAAAGATTGAAGACTTTCCTGAGAGCTCTTTAAATTATCTAACCAATGCTTTATGTTCGACCCACCTCATTCAAATAGTTTAGCCTCAGAGCGTTATCAAAAGTGAAACAGAAATGTGACTATTACCAAGCCCCTGATAGGAGTAGAAGAAAGATTGAAGACTTTCCTGAGAGCTCTTAAAATTATCTAACCAACGCTTTATGTTTGACCAAACTCGTTCTAATTGTTTAGCCGCTAGAGCGTTAGCAAAGTTGAAACAAAAATGTGACTATTGCCAAGCCCCTGATAGGAGTAGAAGAAAGATTGAAGACTTTTCTGAGAGCTCTTTAAATTATCTAACCAATGCTTTATGTTTGACCCACCTCGTTCCAATAGTTTAGCCGCTAGAGCGTTAGCAAAGTTGAAACAAAAATGTGACTATTACCAAGCCCCTGATAGGAGTAGAAGAAAGATTGAAGACTTTCCTGAGAGCTCTTTAAATTATCTAACCAACGCTTTATGTTGACCAACCTCGTTCAATAGTTTAGCCTGCTAGAGCGTTATCAAAAGTGAAACAAAAATGTGACTATTCCAAGCCCCTGATAGGAGTAGAAGAAAGATTGAAGACTTTCCTGAGAGCTCTTTAAATTATCTAACCAATGCTTTATGTTTGACCCACCTCGTTCCAATAGTTTAGCCGCTAGAGCGTTAGCAAAGTTGAAACAAAAATGTGACTATTCAAAGCCCCTGATAGGAGTCAGAAGAAAGATTTAAGACTTTCTCTGAAAGGTCTTTAAATTATCTAACCAATGCTTTATGTTTGATAACCTCGTTTAAATAGTTTACCCGCTAGAGTATTAATAAAAGTGAAACAAAAATGTGACTATTTCCAAGCCCCTGGATAGGAAGTTTCAACTTTGCTAACGCTCTACCGGCTAAACTGTTGAACGAGTTGGTCAAACATAAGCGTTGAAGTTAGATATTTTAAAGAGCTCTCAGAGAAAGATCTATAGACTCTGAAGCTTTAAATGTCTAACAATCTTTATGTTTAACTGTTGACTAGTTTAGCCGCTAAGCTAGCAACAGTTGAAACATAAAATGTGAGTAGAAGAAAGATTTAAGACTTTCCTGAGAGCTCTTTAAATTATCTAACCAATGCTTTATGTTTGACTAACCTCGTTTAAATAGTTTACCCGCTAGAGCATTAATAAAAGTGAAACAAAAATGTGACTATTTCCAAGCCCCTGAGAGGAGTAGAATAAAGATTGAAGACTTTCCTGAGAGCTCTTTAAATTATCTAACCAATGCTTTATGTTTGACCCACCTCGTTCAAATAGTTTAGCCGCTAGAGCGTTATCAAAAGTGAAACAAAAATGTGACTATTTCCAAGCCCCTGATAGGAGTAGAATAAAGATTGAAGACTTTCCTGAGAGCTCTTTAAATTATCTAACCAACGCTTTATGTTTGACCCAACTCGTTCTAATGTTTAGCCGCTAGAGCGTTAGCAAAGTTGAAACAAAAATGTGACTATTGCCAAGCCCTGAAAGAGTAGAAGAAAGATTGAAGACTTTTCTGAGAGCTCTTTAAATTATCTAACCAATGCTTTATGTTTGACCCACCTCGTTTAAATAGTTTAGCCGCTAGAGCGTTATCAAAAGTGAAACAAAAATGTGACTATTACCAAGCCCCTGATAGGAGTAGAAGAAAGATTGAAGACTTTCCTGAGAGCTCTTAAATTATCTAACCAACGCTTTATGTGTGACCCAACTCGTTCTAATGTTTAGCCGCTAGAGCGTTAGCAAAGTTGAAACAAAAATGTGACTATTGCCAAGCCCCTGATAAGAGTAGAAGAAAGATTGAAGACTTTTCTGAGAGCCCTTTAAATTATCTAACCAAAGCTTTATGTTTGACCCACCTCGTTGTAATAGTTTAGCCGCTAGAGCGTTAGCAAAGTTGAAACAAAAATGTGACTATTACCAAGCCCCTGATAGGAGTAGAAGAAAGATTTAAGACTTTCCTGAGAGCTCTTTAAATTATCTAACCAATGCTTTATGTTTGACTAACCTCGTTTAAATAGTTTACCCGCTAGAGCATTAATAAAAGTGAAACAAAAATGTGACTATTTCCAAGCCCCTGATAGGAGTAGAATAAAGATTGAAGACTTTCCTGAGAGCTCTTTAAATTATCTAACCAACGCTTTATGTTTGACCCAACTCGTTCTAATGTTTAGCCGCTAGAGCGTTAGCAAAGTTGAAACAAAAATGTGACTATTACCAAGCCCCTGATAGGAGTAGAAGAAAGATTGAAGACTTTTCTGAGAGCTCTTTAAATTATCTAACAATGCTTTATGTTTGACCCACCTCGTTCCAATAGTTTAGCCGCTAGAGCGTTAGCAAAGTTGAAACAAAAATGTGACTATTACCAAGACCCCTGATAGGAGTAGAATAAAGATTTAAGACTTTCCTGAGAGCTCTTTAAATTATCTAACCAATGCTTTATGTTGACTAACCTCAGTTAAATAGTTTACCGCAGAGTTATCAAAAGTGAAACAGAAATGTGACTATTTCCAAGCCCCTGGCAGGGTAGAATAAAAATTGGAACTTTCCTGAGAGCTCTTTAAATTATCTAACAATGCTTTATGTTTGACCCAACTCGTTCCAATAGTTTAGCCGCTAGAGCGTATTGAAACGAGGTGAGTGAAACATAAAGCATTGGTTAGATAATTTAAAGAGCTCTCAGGAAGCTTCAATCTTTCTTCTACTCCTATCAGGGGTTTGGAAATAGTCACATTTTTGTTTCACTTTGTAACGCTCTAGCGGGAACTTTGAACGAGGTGAGTCAAAGATAAAGCTTGGTTAGATATTTTAAAGAGCTCTCAGGAAAGTCTTATTTTTCTTCTCACTACCAGGGGCTTGGCAATAGTCACATTTTTGTTTCAATTTCTAAGCTCTGAGGCTAAACTATTGAAACGATGTGAGTCAAACATAACGCATTGGTTAGATAATTTAAAGAGCTCTCAAGAAAGCCTTCAATCTTTCTTCTACTCCTATCAGGGGCTTGGTAATAGTCACATTTTTGTTTCAACTTTGCTAACGCTCTAGCGGCTAAACTATTGGAACGAGGTTAGTCAAACATAAAGCATTAGTTAGATAATTTAAAGAGCTTTCAGGAAAGTACTCAGTCTTTCTTCAGTTCCTATCAGGGGCTTGGCAATAGTCACATTTTTGTTTCAACTTTGCTAACGCTCTACCGGCTAAAGTATTTGAACGAGGTGAGTCACACATAAAGCGTTGGTTAGATAATTTAAAGAGCTGTCAGGAAAGTCTTCAATCTTTGTTCTACTACTATCAGGGGCTTGGCAATAGTCACATTTTTGTTTCACTTTTGATAACGCTATAGCGGGTAAACTGTTTGAACGAGGTGAGTCAAACATAAAGCGTTGGTTAGATAATTTAAAGAGATGTCAGGAAAGTATTCAATCTTTGTTCTACTACTATCAGGGGCTTGGTAATATTGGAACGAGTTGTGTCAAACATAAAGCGTTGGTTAGATAATTTAAAGAGCTCTCAGGAAAGTCTTCAATCTTTATTCTACTCCTATCAGGGGCTTGGAAATAGTCACATTTTTGTTTCACTTTTATTAATGCTCTAGCGGGTAAACTATTTAAACGAGGTTAGTCGAACATAAAGCATTGGTTAGATAATTTAAAGAGCTTTCAGAAAAGTATTCAACCTTTCTTTTACTCCTATCAGGGGCTTGGAAATAGTCACATTTTTGTTTCAACTTTGCTAACGCTCTAGCGGCTAAACTATTGGAACGAGGTGGGTCAAACATAAAGCATTGGTTAGATATTTTAAAGAGCTCTTAGGAAAATCTTCAATCTTTCTTCTACTCTTATCAAAGGCTTTGCAATAGTCACATCTTTGTTTCAACTTTGCTAACGCTCTAGCGGCTAAACTATTGGAACGAGGTCGGTCAAACACAAAGCATTGGTTAGATAATTTAAAGAGCTCTCAGGAAAATCTTCACTCTTTTTCTACTCCTATCAGGGGCTTGGCAATTGTCACATTTTTGTTTCAACTTTGCTAAAGCTCTAGCGGGTAAACTATTTAAACGAGCTGAGTCAAACATAAAACATTGGTTAGATAAGTTAAAAAGCTCACAGGAAAGTCTTCAATCTTTCTTGTACATCTACCAGGGGCTTGGTAATAGTCACATTTTTGTTTCACTTTTGATAACGCTCTAGCGGGTAAACTATTTGTACGAGGTGAGTTAAACATAAAACATTGGTTAGATAATTTAAAGGGCTTTCAGGAAAGTCTTCAATCTTTCTTCTGCTCTAACCAGGTGTTTGGCAATAGTCACATTTTTGTTTCAACTTTGCTAACGCTATCGTGGCTAAACTATTGAAACGAGGTGGGTCGAACATAAAGCATTGGTTAGATAATTAAAAGAGCTCTCAGCAAAGTCTTCAATCTTTGTTCTACATCTACCAGGGGCAATAGTCACATTTTTGTTTCAACTTTGCTAACGCTCTGAGGCTAAACTATTGGAACGAGGTGGGTCAAACATAAAGCATTGGTTAGATAATTTAAAGACCTCTTATGAAAACTTTCCATCTTTCTTCTACTCCTACCAGGTGCTTGGCAATAGTCACATTTTTGTTTCACTTTTGATAACGCTCTAGGCGGTAAACGATTTGAACGAGGTGGGTCAAACATAAAGCATTGGTTAGATAATTTAAAGAGCTCTCAGGAAAGTCTTCAATCTTTCTTCTACTCCTACCAGGCGCTTGGCAATAGTCACATTTTTGTTTCAACTTTGCTAACGCTCTGAGGCTAAACTATTTGAATGAGGTGGGTCGAACATAAAGCATTGGTTAGATAATTTAAACAAATGAGTTGAACCATCTCAATATCGATTGCTAAATGTGTATATACAACAAAATCGACTTTATGCCTAAATATAAGACTATGGAATTATGGCTTTTTGTCAACTTCAGTTCTCTAAAGGAGGTTTATTAACTTAAATATGTTAAACCAGTTATCTGAAGCATTTCGATATCGATTGCGAAATGTGTATATACATGAAATCGACTTTATACCTAAATATAAAATTATAACATTAAAATGTTTATTAACTTAATATGTTAAACTAATGATTTGAAGCATTTCGATATCGATGGCTAAAACTGTATATACAAGAAAATCGACTTTATGCCTAAATATAAGATTACAGAATTCTTTTAAATGCACTGCCGGTATGCCGCCATGGCTATAAGCCAACTTCCGTTCGTTAAAGAAGGTTTATTAACTTAAACTTTGAAGCATTTCGATATCGATTGCTGAATGTGTATGCCGCCATGGTTTTATATCACCTTCATTACGTTAAAGAAGGTTAACGAACTTAAATATGTTAAACGAATGATTTGAAGCATTTCGATATAGATAGCTAAATTTGTATATACAAGAAAATCGACTTATTACCTAAATATAAGTTTACGGAAATCTTCCAAATGAACTGGTGTTATACCGTTTTGGCTTTATGTAAACTTCGGTAAGATAACAAAGGTTAATTAACTTAAATATGTTAAACTAATGATTTGAAGCATTTCGATATCGATTGCTAAATGTGTATATACAACAAAATCGACTTTATACATAAATATACGATAACGGAATTCTTCTAAATGCACTGCCGTTATGCCGCCATGGCTTTATATCACCTTCATTACGTTAAAGAAGGTTAGCTAACTTAAATATGTTAAACTAATGATTAGAAGCATTTCGATATCGATTGCTAAATGTGTATATACAACAAAATCGATTTTATACCTAAATATAAGATTACGAAATTCTTCCAAATGTACTGTCGTTATGCCGCCATGGCTTTATATCGACTTCAATACGTTAAAGAAGGTTAACGATCTTAAATATGTTAAACGAATGATTTGAAGCATTTCGATATTGATAGCTAAAGGAGTATAGAAGAAAATCGACTTTATACATAAATATAAGATTACGGAATTCTTCCAAATGAAGGTTAATTAACTTAAATATGTTAAACTAATGATTTGAAGCATCTCGATATCGATTGCTAAATGTGTATATACAACAAAATCGACATTATACCTAAATATAAGTTTACGAAATTCTTCCAAATGCACTGGCGTTATACCGTTATGGCTTTATGTAAACTTCAATCAGAGAAAGAAGGTTAATTAACTTAAATATGTTAAACTAATGATTTGAAGCATTTCGTTATCGATTGCTAAATGTGTATATACAAGAAAATCGACTTTATACCTAAATATAAGATTACGGAATTCTTCTAAATGCACTGCCGTTATGCCGTAATGGCTTTATGCCATTTCCGTTCGTTAAAGAAGGTTAATTAACTTAGATATGTTAAACTAATGATTTGAAGCATTTCGATATCTATTGCTAAATGTGTATATACAAGAAAATCGACTTTATGCCTAAATATAAGACTATGGAACTATGGCTTTATGTCAACTTCAGTTCGCTAAAGGAGGTTTATTAACTTAATTATGTTAAACCAGTTATCTGAAGCATTTCGATATCGATTGCGAAACGTGTATATACAAGATAATCGACTTGATACCTGAATATAAAATTATAATATTACGGAATTCTTCTAAATGCACTGCCGTTATACCGTTAAGGCTTTATGTAGACTTCAGTATGCTAAAAAATCTTTATTAACTTAATATGTTAAACTTATGATTTGAAGCATTTCGATATCGATAGCTAAATGTGTATAAACAAAAAAATCGACTTTATATCTAAATATAAGATTACGGAATTCTTCTAAATGCACTGCCGTTATGCCGCCAAGGCTTTAAGCCAACTTCCGTTCGTTAAAGAAGGTTTATTAGCTTAAATATGTTAAACTAATTATTTGAAGCATTTCGATATCGATTGTTAAATGTGTACATACAAGAAAATCGACTTTATACATAAATATAAGACTTCGGAATTCTTCCAAATGTACTGTCGTTATGCCGCCATGGCTTTATATCGACTTCAATACGTTAAAGAAGGTTAACTAACTTAAATATGCTAAACTAATGATTTGAAGCATTTCGATATCGATTGCTAAATGTGTATATACAAAAAAATAAGATTACGGAATTCTTCTAAATGCACTGTCGTTATGCCGCCATGGCTTTATATCACCTTCATTACGTTAAAGAAAGTTAACTAACTTAAATATGTTAAACTAATGATTTGAAGATTTTTGATATCGATTGCTAGATGTGTATATACAACAAAATCGACTTTATACCCAAATATAAGATTACGGCATTCTTCTAAATGCACTGTCGTTATGCCGCCATGGCTTTATATCACTTTCATTACGTTAAAGAAGGTTAACAAACTTAAATATGTTAAACTAATTTCAATATCGATTGCTAAATGTGTATGTACAACAAAATCGACTTTATACCTAAATGTAAGATAACGGAATTCATATAAATGTACTGCCGTTATACCGTTAAGGCTTTATGTAAACTTTAGTATGATAAAGAAGGTTAATTAACATAAATATGCTAAACCAGTTATCTGATGCTTTTCGATATCAATTGCTTAATGTGTAAATACAAGAAACTCGACTTTATACCTAAATATAAGATTACGGAATTCTTCCAAATGCACTGCCGTTATACCGTTATGGCTTTATGTACACTTCAGTGAGAAAAATAAGGTTAATTAACTTAAGTATGTTAAACTAATGAGTTGAACCATCTCGATATCGATTGCTTATGAGTATATACAACAAAATCGACTTTATACCTAAATATAAGACTACGGAATTCTTCTACATGCACTGCCGTTATGCCGCCATGGCTTTATATCAACTTCAATACGTTAAAGAAGGTTAATTAACTTAAATATGTTAAACTAATGATTTGAAGCATTTCGTTATCGATTGCTAAATGTGTGTATACAAGAAAATCAACTTTATACCTAAATATAAGATTACCGAATTCTTCTAAATGCACTGCCGTTATGCCGCCGTGGTTTTATATCACCTTCAGATCGTTAAAGAAGGTTTATTCACTTAAATATGTTGAACTAATGAGTTGAACCATCTCGATATTGATTGCTAATGTGTATATACAACAAAATCGACTTTGTACCTAAATATAAGATTACGGAATTCTTCCAAATGCACTGCCATTATACCGTTATGGCTTTATGTTAACTTCAGTTTGTTAAAGAAGGTTTATTAACTTAAATATGTTAAACCAGGTATTTGAAGCATTTCGATATCGATTGCTTAATGCATATATAAAAGAAAATCGACTTTATACCTAAATATAAGACTACGGAATCCTTCCAAATGTACTGTCGTTATGCCGCCAAGTCTTTATGTCACCTTCATTACGTTAAAGAAGACTAATTAACTTAAATATGTTAAACTAATGATTTCCATATCGATTGCTTAATGTGTATATACAAGAAAATCGACTTTATACCTAAATATAAGATTACGGAATTCTTCTAAATGCACTGCCGCTATGCCGCCATGGCTTTATGCCAACTTCCGTTCGTTAAAGAAGGTTAATTAACTTAAATATGTTAAACTAATGATTTGAAGCATTTCGATATCGATTGCTAAATGTGTATGTACAACAAAATCGACTTTATACCTAAATATAAGATAACGGAATTCATATAAATATACTGCCGTTATGCCGTGATGGCTTTATGTAAACTTCAGTAAGATTAAGAAGGTTAATTAACTTAAATATGCTAAACCAGTTATTTGAAGCATTTCGATATCGATTGCAAAATGTGTATATACAAGAAAATCGAATTTATGCGTAAATATGAGACTACGGAATTCTTCCAAATGCAGTGCCGTTATGGCTTTATGTCAACTTCAGTTCGCTAAAGGAGGTTTATTATCTTAAATATGTTAAACCAGTTATCTGAAGCATTTCCATATCGATTGCGAAATGTATATATACAAGAAAATCGACTTTATACCTAACTATAAAATTATAACATTGCGGAATTCTTCTAAATGCACTGCCGTTATACCGTTAAGGCTTTGTGTAGACTTCAGTATGCTTAAAAATGTTTATTAACTTAATATGTTAAACTAATGATTTGAAGCATTTCGATATCGATAGCTAAAAGTGTATAAACAAGAAAATCGACTTTATGCCTAAATATAAGATTACGGAATTCTTCTAAATGCACTGCCGTTATGCCGACATGGCTATAAGCCAACTTCCGTTCGTTAAAGAAGGTTTATTAACTTAAACATGTTAAACTAATGATTTAAAGCATTTCGATATCGATTGCTGAATGTGTATATACAAAAAAATCGACTTTATACATAAATATAAGATTACGGAATTCTTCTAAATGCACTGTCGTTATGCCGCCATGGCTTTATATCACCTTCATTACGTTAAAAAAGGTTAACGAACTTAAATATGCTAAACGAATGATTTGAAGCATTTCGATATCGATAGCTAAATGTGTATATACAAGAAAATCGACTTTATACATAAATATAAGATTACGGAATTCTTCTAAATGCACTGCCGTTATGCCGCCATGGCTTTAAGCCAACTTCCGTTCGTTAAAGAAGGTTTATTAACTTAAATATGTTAAACTAATGATTTGAAGCATTTCGATATCGATTGCTAAATGCGTATATACAAGAAAATCGACTTTATACATAAATATAATATTACGGAATTCTTCTAAATGCACTGTCGTTATGCCGCCATGGCTTTATATCACCTTCGTTACGTTAAAGAAGGTTAACGAACTTAAATATGTTAAACTAATGGTTTGAAGCATTTCGATATCGATTGCTAAATGTGTATATACAAGAAAATCGACTTTATACGTAAATATAAGATTACGGAATTCTTCTAAATGTACTGTCGTTATGCCGCCATGGCTTTATATAACCTTCATTACGTTAAAGAAGGTTAACGAACTTAAATATGTTAAACGAATGATTTGAAGCATTTCGATATCGATAGCTAAATGTGTATAGAAGAAAATCGACTTTTTACCTGGATATAAGTTTACGGAATTCTTCCAAATGCACTGGTGTTATACCGTTTTGGCTTTATGTAAACTTCAGTAAGATAAAGATGGTTAATTAACTTAAATATGTTAAACTAATGATTTGAAGCATTTCGATATCGATTTCTAAATGTGTATATACAACAAAATCGACTTTATACATAAATATACGACAGCGGAATTCTTCTAAATGCAATGCCGTTATGCCGACATGGTTTTATATCACCTTCAGATCGTTAAAGAAGGTTTATTAACTTAAATATGTTGAACTAATGAGTTGAACCATCTCGATATTGATTGCTAATGTGTATATACAACAAAATCGACTTTATACCTAAATATAAGATTACGGAATTCTTCCAAATGCACTGCCATTATACCGTTATGGCTTTATGTTACCTTCAGTTTGTTAAAGAAGGTTTATTAACTTAAATATGTTAAACCATTTATTTGAAGCATTTCGATATCGGTTGCTTAATGCATATATAAAAGAAAATCGACTTTATACCTAAATATAAGACTACGTAATTCTTCCAAAAGTACTGTCGTTATGCCGCCATGCTTTATATCACTTCAATACGTTAAAGAAGGTTAATTAACTTAAATTTGTTAAACTAATGATTTGAAGCATTTCGATATTGAAAGCTAAATGTGTATGTAAAAGAAAATCGAATTTATACCTAAATATAAGATTACGGAATTCTTCCAAATGTACTGTCGTTATGCCGCCATGTCTTTATGTCACCTTCATTACGTTAAAGAAGGCTAATTAACTTAAATATGTTAAACTAATGATTTGAAGCATTTCCATATCGATTGCTAAATGTGTATATACAAGAAAATCGACTTTATACCTAAATATACGATAACGGAATTCTTCTAAATGCACTGCCGTTATGCCGCCATGGCTTTATATCACCTTCATTACGTTAAAGAAGGTTAGCTAACTTAAATATGTTAAACTAATGATTAGAAGCATTTCGATATCGATTGCTAAATGTGTATATACAACAAAATCGATTTTATACCTAAATATAAGATTACGAAATTCTTCCAAATGTACTGTCGTTATGCCGCCATGGCTTTATATCGACTTCAATACGTTAAATAAGGTTAACGATCTTAAATATGTTAAACGAATGATTTGAAGCATTTCGATATTGATAGCTAAAGGAGTATTGAAGAAAATCGACTTTATACATAAATATAAGATTACGGAATTCTTCCAAATGAAGGTTAATTAACTTAAATATGTTAAACTAATGATTTGAAGCATCTCGATATCGATTGCTAAATGTGTATATACAACAAAATCGACATTATACCTAAATATAAGTTTACGAAATTCTTCCAAATGCACTGGCGTTATACCGTTATGGCTTTATGTAAACTTCAATCAGAGAAAGAAGGTTAATTAACTTAAATATGTTAAACTAATGATTTGAAGCATTTCGTTATCGATTGCTAAATGTGTATATACAAGAAAATCGACTTTATACCTAAATATAAGATTACGGAATTCTTCTAAATGCACTGCCGTTATGCCGTAATGGCTTTATGCCATTTCCGTTCGTTAAAGAAGGTTAATTAACTTAGATATGTTAAACTAATGATTTGAAGCATTTCTATATCTATTGCTAAATGTGTATATACAAGATAATCGACTTGATACCTAAATATAAAATTATAATATTACGGAATTCTTCTAAATGCACTGCCGTTATACCGTTAAGGCTTTATGTAGACTTCAGTATGCTAAAAAATCTTTATTAACTTAATATGTTAAACTTATGATTTGAAGCATTTCGATATCGATAGCTAAATGTGTATAAACAAAAAAATCGACTTTATATCTAAATATAAGATTACGGAATTCTTCTAAATGCACTGCCGTTATGCCGCCAAGGCTTTAAGCCAACTTCCGTTCGTTAAAGAAGGTTTATTAGCTTAAATATGTTAAACTAATTATTTGAAGCATTTCGATATCGATTGTTAAATGTGTACATACAAGAAAATCGACTTTATACATAAATATAAGACTTCGGAATTCTTCCAAATGTACTGTCGTTATGCCGCCATGGCTTTATATCGACTTCAATACGTTAAAGAAGGTTAACTAACTTAAATATGCTAAACTAATGATTTGAAGCATTTCGATATCGATTGCTAAATGTGTATATACAAAAAAATAAGATTACGGAATTCTTCTAAATGCACTGTCGTTATGCCGCCATGGCTTTATATCACCTTCATTACGTTAAAGAAAGTTAACTAACTTAAATATGTTAAACTAATGATTTGAAGATTTTTGATATCGATTGCTAGATGTGTATATACAACAAAATCGACTTTATACCCAAATATAAGATTACGGAATCTTCTAAATGCACTGTCGTTATGCCGCCATGGCTTTATATCACTTTCATTACGTTAAAGAAGGTTAACAAACTTAAATATGTTAAACTAATTTCAATATCGATTGCTAAATGTGTATGTACAACAAAATCGACTTTATACCTAAATGTAAGATAACGGAATTCATATATGTGTACTGCCGTTATACCGTTAAGGCTTTATGTAAACTTTAGTATGATAAAGAAGGTTAATTAACATAAATATGCTAAACCAGTTATCTGATGCTTTTCGATATCAATTGCTTAATGTGTAAATACAAGAAACTCGACTTTATACCTAAATATAAGATTACGGAATTCTTCCAAATGCACTGCCGTTATACCGTTATGGCTTTATGTACACTTCAGTGAGAAAAATAAGGTTAATTAACTTAAGTATGTTAAACTAATGAGTTGAACCATCTCGATATCGATTGCTTATGAGTATATACAACAAAATCGACTTTGTACCTAAATATAAGATTACGGAATTCTTCCAAATGCACTGCCATTATACCGTTATGGCTTTATGTTAACTTCAGTTTGTTAAAGAAGGTTTATTAACTTAAATATGTTAAACCAGGTATTTGAAGCATTTCGATATCGATTGCTTAATGCATATATAAAAGAAAATCGACTTTATACCTAAATATAAGACTACGGAATTCTTCTACATGCACTGCCGTTATGCCGCCATGGCTTTATATCAACTTCAATACGTTAAAGAAGGTTAATTAACTTAAATATGTTAAACTAATGATTTGAAGCATTTCGTTATCGATTGCTAAATGTGTGTATACAAGAAAATCAACTTTATACCTAAATATAAGATTACCGAATTCTTCTAAATGCACTGCCGTTATGCCGCCGTGGTTTTATATCACCTTCAGATCGTTAAAGAAGGTTAATTCACTTAAATATGTTGAACTAATGAGTTGAACCATCTCGATATTGATTGCTAATGTGTATATACAACAAAATCGACTTTGTACCTAAATATAAGATTACGGAATTCTTCCAAATGCACTGCCATTATACCGTTATGGCTTTATGTTAACTTCAGTTTGTTAAAGAAGGTTTATTAACTTAAATATGTTAAACCAGGTATTTGAAGCATTTCGATATCGATTGCTTAATGCATATATAAAAGAAAATCGACTTTATACCTAAATATAAGACTACGGAATCCTTCCAAATGTACTCTCGTTATGCCGCCATGTCTTTATGTCACCTTCATTACGTTAAAGAAGACTAATTAACTTAAATATGTTAAACTAATGATTTCCATATCGATTGCTTAATGTGTATATACAAGAAAATCGACTTTATACCTAAATATAAGATTACGGAATTCTTCTAAATGCACTGCCGCTATGCCGCCATGGCTTTATGCCAACTTCCGTTCGTTAAAGAAGGTTAATTAACTTAAATATGTTAAACTAATGATTTGAAGCATTTCGATATCGATTGCTAAATGTGTATGTACAACAAAATCGACTTTATACCTAAATATAAGGTAACGGAATTCATATAAATATACTGCCGTTATGCCGTGATGGCTTTATGTAAACTTCAGTAAGATTAAGAAGGTTAATTAACTTAAATATGCTAAACCAGTTATTTGAAGCATTTCGATATCGATTGCAAATGTGTATATACAAGAAAATCGAATTTATGCGTAAATATGAGACTACGGAATTCTTCCAAATGCAGTGCCGTTATGGCTTTATGTCAACTTCAGTTCGCTAAAGGAGGTTTATTATCTTAAATATGTTAAACCAGTTATCTGAAGCATTTCCATAGCGATTGCGAAATGTATATATACAAGAAAATCGACTTTATACCTAACTATAAAATTATAACATTGCGGAATTCTTCTAAATGCACTGCCGTTATACCGTTAAGGCTTTGTGTAGACTTCAGTATGCTTAAAAATGTTTATTAACTTAATATGTTAAACTAATGATTTGAAGCATTTCGATATCGATAGCTAAAAGTGTATATACAAGAAAATCGACTTTATGCCTAAATATAAGATTACGGAATTCTTCTAAATGCACTGCCGTTATGCCGACATGGCTATAAGCCAACTTCCGTTCGTTAAAGAAGGTTTATTAACTTAAACATGTTAAACTAATGATTTAAAGCATTTCGATGTCGATTGCTGAATGTGTATATACAAAAAAATCGACTTATACATAAATATAAGATTACGGAATTCTTCTAAATGCACTGTCGTTATGCCGCCATGGCTTTATATCACCTTCATTACGTTAAAGAAGGTTAACGAACTTAAATATGCTAAACGAATGATTTGAAGCATTTCGATATCGATAGCTAAATGTGTATATACAAGAAAATCGACTTTATACATAAATATAAGATTACGGAATTCTTCTAAATGCACTGCCGTTATGCCGCCATGGCTTTAAGCCAACTTCGTTCGTTAAAGAAGGTTTATTAACTTAAATATGTTAAACTAATGATTTGAAGCATTTCGATATCGATTGCTAAATGCGTATATACAAGAAAATCGACTTTATACATAAATATAATATTACGGAATTCTTCTAAATGCACTGTCGTTATGCCGCCATGGCTTTATATCACCTTCGTTACGTTAAAGAAGGTTAACGAACTTAAATATGTTAAACTAATGGTTCTGAAGCATTTCGATATCGATTGCTAAATGTGTATATACAAGAAAATCGACTTTATACGTAAATATAAGATTACGGAATTCTTCTAAATGTACTGTCGTTATGCCGCCATGGCTTTATATAACCTTCATTACGTTAAAGAAGGTTAACGAACTTAAATATGTTAAACGAATGATTTGAAGCATTTCGATATCGATAGCTAAATGTGTATAGAAGAAAATCGACTTTTTACCTGGATATAAGTTTACGGAATTCTTCCAAATGCACTGGTGTTATACCGTTTTGGCTTTATGTAAACTTCAGTAAGATAAAGATGGTTAATTAACTTAAATATGTTAAACTAATGATTTGAAGCATTTCGATATCGATTTCTAAATGTGTATATACAACAAAATCGACTTTATACATAAATATACGACAGCGGAATTCTTCTAATGCAATGCCGTTATGCCGACATGGTTTTATATCACCTTCAGATCGTTAAAGAAGGTTTATTAACTTAAATATGTTGAACTAATGAGTTGAACCATCTCGATATTGATTGCTAATGTGTATATACAACAAAATCGACTTTATACCTAAATATAAGATTACGGAATTCTTCCAAATGCACTGCCGTTAATCCGCCATGGCTTTGTGTCAACTTCAGTTCTTTAAAGAAGGTTTGTTAACTTAAGTATATTAAACTAATGATTTGAAGCATTTCGATATCGATTTCTAAATGCATATATACAAGCAAATCGGCTTTATACCTAAATATAAGATTACGGAATTCTTCTACATGCACTGCCGTTATGCCGCCATGGCTTTATGCCAACTTCAGTTCGTTGAAGAAGGTTTATTAACTTAAATATGTTAAACTAATGATTTGAAGCATTTCGATATCGATTTCTAAATGCATATATACAAGCAAATCGGCTTCATACCTAAACATAGGATAACGGAATTCTTCCAAATGCACTGCCGTTAATCCGCCATGGCTTCATGTCACCTTCGGTAGGTTAAAGAAGGTAATTTAACTTAAATATGTTAAACTTATGATATGAAGCATATCGGCATCGATTGCTTAATGTGTATATACAAGAAAATCGACTTTATACCTAAATATAAGATTACGGAATTCTGCCAGATATACTGTCGTTATCCGCCATGGCTTTATTTCACCTTCAATACGTTAAAGATGGTTAATTAACTTAAATATGTTAAACTAATGATTTGAAGCATTTCGATATCGATTTTCTAAATGTGTATATACAACAAAATCGACTTTATACCTAAATATAAGATAACGGAATTTTTCTACATGCACTGCCGTTATGCCGCCATGGCTTTATGCCAACTTCAGTTCGTTGAAGAAGGTTTATTAACTTAAATATGTTAAACAAATAAGTTGAAGCATTTCGATATCGATTGCTAAATATGTAAATACAAGAAAATCGACTTTATACCTTAATATAAGATTACGGAATTCTTCTAAATGCACTGCAGGTATACCGTTAAGGCTTTATGTAGACTTCAGTGCGTTAAAGAAGGTTTATTAACTTTAATATGTTAAACTAATGATTTGAGGCATTTCGATATCGATTACTAAATGTGTATATACAAGAAAATCGACATTATACCTAAATATAAGATAACGGAATTCTTCTACATGCACTGCCGTTATGCCGCCATGCTTTTATGCCAACTTCAGTTCTTCGAAGAAAGTTTATTAACTTAAATATGTTAAACTAATGAGTTGAAGCATCTCGATATCGATTGCTAAAAATGTATATACAACAAAATCGAATTTAAACCTAAACATAGATTACGGAATTCTTCTACATGCACTGCCGTTATACCGCCATGGCTTTATGTTAACTTCAGTGCGTTCAAAAAGCCTTATTAACTTAAATATGTTAAAATAATGATTTGAAGCATTTCGATATATATATCGACTTTATATCTAAATATAAGATTATACCTAACTATATGATTACGTAATTCTTCTAAATGCACTGCCGTTATGCCGCTAAGGCTTGATGTAGACTTCAGGAAGATAGAGGGGAGTAATTAACTTAAATATGTTAAACTTATGATTTGAAGCATTTCGATATCGATTGCTAAATGTGTTTATACAACAAATCGATTTTATACCTAAATATAAAATTACGGAATTCTACTAAATGCACTGCAGTTATCCCGTTAAGGCTTTATGTAGACTTCAGTGCGTTAAAGAAGGTTTATTAACTTTAATATTTTAAACTAATGATTTGAAGCATTTCGATATCGATTACTAAATGTGTATATACAAGAAAATCGACTTTACATATACCTAAATATAAGATTACGGAATTCTTCCAAATGTACTGTCGTTATGCCGCCATGGTTTGTATCAACTACAATACGTAAAAGAAGGTTAATTATTTTAAATATGTTAAACTAATGGTTTGAACCATTTCGATATCGACTGCTAAATGTGTAAATACAACAAAATCGACTTTATACCTAAATATAAAATTATAACATTACGGATTTCTTCTAAATGCACTGCCGTTATACCGTTAAGGCTTTATGTAGACCTCATTAAGCTAAAAAATGTTTATTAACTTAATATGTTAAACTAATGATTTGAAGCATTTCGATATCGATAGCTAAATGTGTATATACAACAAAATCGAATTATACCTAAACATAAGATTACGGAATTCTTCTACAGACACTGCCGTTATAACCGCCATGGCTTTATGTTAACTTCAGTGCGTTCAAAAAGCCTTATTAACTTAAATATGTTAAAATAATGATTTGAAGCATTTCGATATCGATTGCTAATGAGTATATACAAGGAAATCGACTTTATACCTAAATATAAGATTACGTAATTCTTCTAAATACACTGCCGTTATGCCGTTAAGGCTTTATGTAGACTTCAGTAAGATAGAGGGGAGTAATTAACTTAAATATGTTAAACTTATGATTTGAAGCATTTCGATATCGATAGCTAAATATGTATATACAAGAAAATCGACTTTATACCTAAATATAAGATTATGGAATTCTTCTGCGTGCACTGCAGTTATGAAAGTAAAAGAAGGTTTATTAACTTAAATATGTTAAACTAATGAGCTGATGCATTTCGATATCGATTGCTAAATGTGTATATACAAGAAAATCGACTTTATACCTAAATATAAGATTATGGAATTCTTCTGCGTGCACTGCAGTTATGAAAGTAAAAGAAGGTTTATTAACTTAAATATGTTAAACTAATGAGCTGATGCATTTCGATATCGATTGCTAAATGTGTATATACAAGAAAATCGAATTTATACCTAAATAAAAGATAACATAATTCTTCTAAATGCACTGCCGTTATGCCGTTAAGTCTTTATGTAGACTTCAGTGAGTTAAAGAAGGTTTATTAACTTAAATATGTTAAACTAATGATTTGAAGCATTTCGATATCGATTGCCAAATGTGTATATACAAGAAACTCGACTTTATACCTAAATATAAGATTACGGAATTCTTCCAAATGTACTGTCTTTACGCCGCCATGGCTTTATGTCAACTTCAATTCGTTAAGGTTAATTAACTTAAAAAAGTTAAACTAATAATTTGAAGCATTTTGATATCGCTTGCTAAATGAGTATATACAAGAAAGTCGAATTTATACCTAAATATAAGATAACGGAATTCTTCCAAATGTGCTGTCGTTATGCCGCCAGGGTTTGTATCAACTACAATACGCTAAAGAAGGTTAATTATTTTAAATATGTTAAACTAATGGTTTAAAGCATTTCGATATCGATAGCTAAATGTGTATATACAAGAAAATCGACTTTATACCTGAATATAAGATAACGGAATTCTTCTAAACGCACTGCCATTATGCCGTCATGGCTTTATATCAACTTCAATATGTTAAAGAAGGTTAACTAACTTAAATATGTTAAACTAATGATTTGAAACATTTCGATATCGCTTAGTAAATGTGTAAATACAAGAAAATCGAATTTATACCTAAATATAAGATAACGAATTCTTCTAAACGCACTGCCGTTATGCCGTTAAGGCTTTATGTAGACTTCAGTAAGATAGAACGGAATAATTAACTTAAATATGTTAAACTTATGATTTGAAGCATTTCGATATCGATTGCTAAATATGTAAATACAAGAAAATCGACTTTGTACCTAAATATAAGATTACGGGATTCTTTTAAATGCACTGCAGTTATACCGTTAAGGCTTTATGTAAACTTCAGTGCGTTAAAGAAGGTTTATTATAAATAACTTGAAAATGTTATGCCGCCATGGCTTTATGCCAACTTCAGCTCGTTGAAGAAGGTTTATTAACTTAAATATGTTAAACAAATAAGTTGAAGCATTTCGATATCGATTGCTAAATATGCAAATACAAGAAAATCGACTTTATACCTTAATATAAGATTACGGAATTCTTCTAAATGCACTGCAGGTATACCGTTAAGGCTTTATGTAGACTTCAGTGCGTTAAAGAAGGTTTATTAACTTTAATATGTTAAACTAATGATTTGAGGCATTTCGATATCGATTACTAAATGTGTATATACAAGAAAATCGACTTTATACCTATATATAAGATAACGGAATTCTTCTACATGCACTGCCGTTATGCCGCCAAGCTTTTATGCCAACTTCAGTTCTTCGAAGAAAGTTTATTAACTTAAATATGTTAAACTAATGAGTTGAAGCATCTCGATATCGATTGCTAATAATGTATATACAACAAAATCGAATTTATACCTAAACATAAGATTACGGAATTCTTCTACGTGCACTGCCGTTATACCGCCATGGCTTTATGTTAACTTCAGTGCGTTAAAGAAGGCTTATTAACATAAATATGTTAAAATAATGATTTGAAACATTTCGATATATATATCGACTTTATATCTAAATATAAGATTATACCTAAATATAAGATTACGTAATTCTTCTAAATGCACTGCCGTTATGCCGTTAAGGCTTGATGTAGACTTCAGGAAGATAAATAGGGTTAATTAACTTAAATATGTTAAACTAATGATTTGAAGCATTTCGATATCGATTGCTCGATGTGTTTATACAACAAATAGATTTTATACCTAAATATAAAAATACGGAAATCTTCTACATGCACTGCCGTTACGCCGCCATGGCTTCATGTCACCTTCGGTAGGTTAAAGAAGGTAATTTAACTTAAATATGTTAAACTAATGATTTGAAGCATTTCGATAACGATTGCTAAATGTGCTAGTACAAGAAACTTGACTTTATACCTAAACATAGGATAACGGAATTCTTCCAAATGCACTGCCGTTAATCCGCCATGGCTTTATGTCAACTTCAGTTCTTTAAAGAAGGTTAATGAACTTAAATATATTAAACTAATGATTTGAAGCATTTCGATATAGATTTCTAAATGCATATATACAAGCAAATCGGCTTTATACCTAAATATAAGATTACGGAATTCTTCCAAATTACTGTCGTTATGCCGCCATGCCTTTATTTCACCTTCAATACGTTAAAGATGGTTAATTAACTTAAATATGTTAAACTAATGATTTGAAGCATTTCGATATCGATTGCTAAATATGTAAATACAAGAAAATGGTCTTTATACCTTAATATAAGATTACGGAATTCTACTAAATGCACTGCAGTTATCCCGTTAAGGCTTTATGTAGACTTCAGTGCGTTAAAGAAGGTTTATTAACTTTAATATTTTAAACTAATGATTTGAAGCATTTCGATATCGATTACTAAAAGTGTATATACAAGAAAATCGACTTTACATATACCTAAATATAAGATTACGGAATTCTTCCAAATGTACTGTCGTTGTGCCGCCATGGTTTGTATCAACTACAATACGTAAAAGAAGGTTAATTATTTTAAATATGTTAAACTAATGGTTTGAACCATTTCGATATCGACTGCTAAATGTGTAAATACAACAAAATCGAATTTATACCTAAATATAAGATAACGGAATTTTTCTACATGCACTGCCGTTCTGCCGTTAACGCTCTATGTAGACTTAAGTGCGTTAAAGAAGGTTTATTAACTTAAATATGTTAAACTAATGATTTGAAGTATTTCGATATCGATTGCTAAATGAGTATATACAAGAAAATCGACTTTATACCTAAATATAAGATTACGTAATTCTTCTAAATGCACTGCCGTTATGCCGTTAAGGCTTTATGTAGACTTCAGTAAGATAGAGGGGAATAATTAACTTAAATATGTTAAACTTATGATTTGAAGCATTTCGATATCGATTGCTAAATGTGTTTATACAACAAATCGATTTTATACCTAAATATAAAATTACGGAATTCTGGCTTCATGCCACTTTCCGTAGGTTAAAGAAGGTAATTTAACTTAAATATGTTAAACTAATGATTTGAAGCATTTCGATATCGATTGCTAAATGTGTATGTACAAAAAAAAACGACTTTGTACCTAAATATAGGATTATGGAATTCTTCTGCGTGCACTGCAGTTATGAAAGTTAAAGAAGATTTATTAACTTAAATATGTTAAACTAATGAGCTGAAGCATTTCGATATCGATTGCCAAATGTGTATATACATGAAAATCGATTTTATACCTAAATAAAAGATTACGGAATTCTTCTAAATGCTCTGCCGTTATGCCGTTATGGCTTTATATAGACTTCAGTGCGTTAAAGAAGGTTTATTAACTTTATTATGTTAAACCAGTTATTTGAAGCATTTCGATATCGACTGCTAAATGTGTAAATACAAGAAAATCGACTTTACATCTAAATATAAAATTATAACATTACGGAATTCTTCTAAATGCACTGCCGTTATACCGTTAAGGCTTTATGTAGACTTCAGTAAGCTAAAAAATGTTTATTAACTTAATATGTTAAACTAATGATTTGAAGCATTTCGATATCGATAGCTAAATACGTATATACAAGAAAATCGACTTTATACCTAAATATAAGATTATGGAATTCTTCTGCGTGCACTGCAGTTATGAAAGTAAAAGAAGGTTTATTAACTTAAATATGTAAAACTAATGAGCTGATGCATTTCGATATCGATTGCTAAATGTGTATATACAAGAAAATCGATTTTATACCTAAATAAAAGATTACGGAAGTTACCCTAATATACTGCCGTTATGCCGTTATGGCTTCTGTAAAGAAGGTTAATTATTTAAATATGATAAGCTAATGGTTTGAAGCATTTCGATATCGATTACTAAATATGTAAATACAAGAAAACCGACTTTATACCTAAATATAAAATTATAACATTATGGAATTCTTCTAAATGCACTGCCGTTTTGCCAATAGGGCCTCATGAAGACTTTAATGCGCTAAAGAAGGTTTATTAACTTAAATATGTTAAACTAATGATTTGAAGCATTTCGATGTCGATTGCTAAATGTGTGTATACAAGAAAATCGAATTTATACCTAAATATAAGATAACGGAATTCTTCTAAACGCACTGCCGTTATGCCGTTAAGGCTTTATGTAGACTTCAGTAAGATAGAACGGATTAATTAACTTAAATATGTTAAACTTATGATTTGAAGCATTACGATATCGATTGCTAAATATGTAAATACAAGAAAATCGACTTTGTACCTAAATATAAGATTACGGGATTCTTTTAATTGCACTGCAGTTATACCGTTAAGGCTTTATGTAAACTTCAGTGCGTTAAAGAAGGTTTATTATAAATAACTTGAAAATGTTATGCCGCCATGGCTTTATGCCAACTTCAGCTCGTTGAAGAAGGTTTATTAACTTAAATATGTTAAACAAATAACTTGAAGCATTTCGATATCGATTGCTAAATATGTAAATACAAGAAAATCGACTTTATACCTTAATATAAGATTACGGAATTCTTCTAAATGCACTGCAGGTATACCGTTAAGGCTTTATGTAGACTTCAGTGCGTTAAAGAAGGTTTATTAACTTTAATATGTTAAACTAATGATTTGAGGTATTTCGATATCGATTACTAAATGTGTATATACAAGAAAATCGACTTTATACCTATATATAAGATAACGGAATTCTTCTACATGCACTGCCGTTATGCCGCCAAGCTTTTATGCCAACTTCAGTTCTTCGAAGAAAGTTTATTAACTTAAATATGTTAAACTAATGAGTTGAAGCATCTCGATATCGATTGCTAAAAATGTATATACAACAAAATCGAATTTATACCTAAACATAAGATTACGGAATTCTTCTACATGCACTGCCGTTATACCGCCATGGCTTTATGTTAACTTCAGTGCGTTAAAGAAGGCTTATTAACATAAATATGTTAAAATAATGATTTGAAACATTTCGATATATATATCGATTTTATATCTAAATATAAGATTATACCTAAATATAAGATTACGTAATTCTTCTAAATGCACTGCCGTTATGCCGTTAAGGCTTGATGTAGACTTCAGGAAGATAAATAGGGTTAATTAACTTAAATATGTTAAACTAATGATTTGAAGCATTTCGATATCGATTGCTCGATGTGTTTATACAACAAATAGATTTTATACCTAAATATAAAATTACGGAAATCTTCTACATGCACTGCCGTTACGCCGCCATGGCTTCATGTCACCTTCGGTAGGTTAAAGAAGGTAATTTAACTTAAATATGTTAAACTAATGATTTGAAGCATTTCGATAACGATTGCTAAATGTGCTAGTACAAGAAACTTGACTTTATACCTAAACATAGGATAACGGAATTCTTCCAAATGCACTGCCGTTAATCCGCCATGGCTTTATGTCAACTTCAGTTCTTTAAAGAAGGTTAGTTAACTTAAATATATTAAACTAATGATTTGAAGTATTTCGATATAGATTTCTAAATGCATATATACAAGCAAATCGGCTTTATACCTAAATATAAGATTACGGACTTCTTCCAAATTACTGTCGTTATGCCGCCATGGCTTTATTTCACCTTCAATACGTTAAAGATGGTTAATTAACTTAAATATGTTAAACTAATGATTTGAAGCATTTCGATATCGATTGCTAAATATGTAAATACAAGAAAATCGACTTTATGCCTTAATATAAGATTACGGAATTCTACTAAATGCACTGCAGTTATCGCGTTAAGGCTTTATGTAGACTTCAGTGCGTTAAAGAAGGTTTATTAACTTTAATATTTTAAACTAATGATTTGAAGCATTTCGATATCGATTACTAAATGTGTATATACAAGAAAATCGACTTTACATATACCTAAATATAAGATTACGGAATTCTTCCAAATGTACTGTCGTTATGCCGCCATGGTTTGTATCAACTTCAATACGTAAAAGAAGGTTAATTATTTTAAATATGTTAAACTAATGGTTTGAACCATTTCGATATCGACTGCTAAATGTGTAAATACAACAAAATCGAATTTATACCTAAATATAAGATAACGGAATTTTTCTACATGCACTGCCGTTCTGCCGTTAACGCTCTATGTAGACTTAAGTGCGTTAAAGAAGGTTTATTAACTTAAATATGTTAAACTAATGATTTGAAGTATTTCGATATCGATTGCTAAATGAGTATATACAAGAAAATCGAATTTATACCTAAATATAAGATTACGTAATTCTTCTAAATGCACTGCCGTTATGCCGTTAAGGCTTTATGTAGACTTCAGTAAGATAGAGGGGAATAATTAACTTAAATATGTTAAACTTATGATTTGAAGCATTTCGATATCGATTGCTAAATGTGTTTATACAACAAATCGATTTTATACCTAAATATAAAATTACGGAATTCTTCTACATGCACCGCCGTTATGCCACCATGGCTTCATGCCACTTTCCGTAGGTTAAAGAAGGTAATTTAACTTAAATATGTTAAACTAATGATTTGAAGCATTTCGATATCGATTGCTAAATGTGCTAGTACAAGAAATTTGACTTTATACCTAAACATAGGATAACGGAATTCTTCCAAATGCACTGCCGTTAATCCGCCTTGGCTTTATGTCAACTTCAGTTCGTTAAAGTAGGTTTGTTAATTTAAATATGTTAAACTAATGATTTGAAGCATTTCGATATCGATTGCTAAATGTGTATGTACAAAAAAAACGACTTTGTACCTAAATATAGGATTATGGAATTCTTCTGCGTGCACTGCAGTTATGAAAGTTAAAGAAGATTTATTAACTTAAATATGTTAAACTAATGAGCTGAAGCATTTCGATATCGATTGCTAAATGTGTATATACAAGAAAATCGATTTTATACCTAAATAAAAGATTACGGAATTCTTCTAAATGCTCTGCCGTTATGCCGTTATGGCTTTATATAGACTTCAGTGCGTTAAAGAAGGTTTATTAACTTTATTATGTTAAACCATATATTTGAAGCATTTCGATATCGACTGCTAAATGTGTAAATACAAGAAAATCGACTTTACATCTAAATATAAAATTATAACATTACGGAATTCTTCTGCGTGCACTGCAGTTATGAAAGTAAAAGAAGGTTTACTAACTTAAATATGTAAAACTAATGAGCTGATATATTTCGATATCGATTGCTAAATGTGTATATACAAGAAAATCGATTTTATACCTAAATAAAAGATTACGGAAGTTACCCTAATATACTGCCGTTATGCCGTTATG
>JAPZAG010001028.1:0-42919 GCA_027475135.1 Bactrocera correcta
ATTGTCACTCCTTATCTCAAAAAATAAACTCACTAAGGCTCCGTGCCTACTCTGCCTGTCTCGTATCCAGATTTAATAAATTATGTGAGTTTTAACTGAGGCACTCGTTGGCACAACAATTTTAGGTCATGAGAATTATATCTTTAAATTCGTTGACGATATTACTCTTAATCGTATCAATTAAACGATTGAAGCTTTCGGAGAAATAAATTTGCAAAAGGCTCAACTTACATTTCATGAATATACTTGTATGCAATTTATCTTTATCAATTACATAATTTCACTTATACTTTTACGTTTATTGTTCGTTGTGCAAGCGAATTTGTTGTTGTGCACTGCAAATGGGTTAACAATGAGCAATGCTTTTTTTGCCTTTTGTTTGTGATTGGCGCGGTTTCCTTTTGATGTCTCATTAGGGCAATGTTGATGCAATCGGCTCATTCGGCAGCGCACAATGTAGCGAGGAGACACAGGAAGCCAACAATAAATGTAAACAGAAATTACAAATAAATTTTTATTGCCGGAATCGACGACTTTGTCACTTCCATTCTCTTAATGGTCCCTTACTGGCATTATACAAAAACTTTTAAAGATGCTATTCACCTTACGTCTTCATTTGGATAGAAAATGGTTATATATTGTACATATGTATATGATGGGGCATGTTAACTTCGTGGTGTTAACTAACAGATCACCGAAGGGCTTAGCAGTTTTTATAAGAAACTTTGCCACAAATTTAATTTCAAAATTGTATAGAGATTGAAATTCAAATGGCCTTATACCTAAGTTAAATAATAAGTAAATCGGAATCAAATTGTTGAACTTGTGGAACAGTTTCCTAAGCATGTATGGCGCATACTTAGATTCACATAGACATGAGCTGGCACGCATTCATTCATAGGTGAAGAGCTCAAGAGTCACAGAGAAATCGCAGATCAGTAGAAGACCTTGTCCAACCTTGGTGCATCTACAAAAACGACAAAGAAACAGTGAATGAAAAGTGAAACAATTGAACAACAATAGTTGCAACAGTGGCAACAACAACTACGCGAAGGAAGAAACGGTGCAAATAATAAAAAGTAAACATGAATGACGTGTAGTCGCTTTGACTACCATTTAAATGCCTTAACGGAATCACAGATCACACCAGCGCTCATACCCCTCACATGTTGTAGTTATGAAGCGTTGTCAAGTTCTTAAAAATCATCAGGATTTGATCGTTTGTTTTGTGAATCTAAAATTGTGCTATATGATAGTAGTACAAGTGAGTATTCGTAGGCTCCAAGAGAGTGGTGAAAATGCTTAGTTTGTCGATAATACTATACAACATATAGTATATAGTAGATTAGAACATTGAGGTTCTGCACCGCGACCAAGGTTCTATTGTGCCTTATAGTATATAGTACGTACCATGCAATAATTTTGCCAACTTTTTCTTCTATATTGGCGTAGACACCGCTTACGCGGATATAGCCGAGTTAACAACAACGCGCAAGTCCTTTCTCCCCTTTTTCCTATGTGGCGAAGTCAGGTCTTTCTCCCTCTGGTCTTTCCTACGAAGTTGAGGTCTTCATCTTCTCTGTTTCCCCCGCTGTACTGCGTGCGTGGAGCGTTTTCGTCCATTCATACATAGCCGCATACGCACAGTTCTTCATTCGCTGAACTATATCAATGTCGTCGTATAACCCTTATACAGTTCAGTTCAGCAGCTGCATACTCTTATAGAAGATGGCACCTTCTCTATTTAGTTCTGCAGCTCGAATTATTTTCTCCAAGAGGAGATTGAAGAAGTCGCACGTAAGGGAGTCGCCTTGTCTGAAACCTCGTTTGGTAGCGAACAACTCGAAGAGATCACAAGAGATCACTTATAATAAATTTTTTGTAGAACCTGAACGGTCGGTCTTAAAGCCCCTTAAACATACATTTATCCGATTCTTTGGTTGAATAAAATTCCTCCTTCTATTGTGAAATGCATTCCAGCTGTTTGCATCGGATATATGTGTATTGTGTAGAGGCTATATTTTATTAATCTTTTCCACTGCACCGAGTTTACAAAGCTTTTGTTTGTGTGTATGTGATTTGTAGTCGTGACTTTGCCATTGGCGTGGATGAGCGCTTACTCAATGGTTGCAGTAGCAGTTGCATCATCGATTTTCTTATGCAGCAACCGCCACGAACAACAAAACAAAACGTTGAACAAATAAATAACAATAGAAATAACAATGAACGCTGAGGAAAACAGTGGAAAAAGAAGATGCTGGAGCAGCGCCGGAGACAGGCAGTCGTGCGATCAGCTGTGCAGAGGCAGCAGGTCGAAAAACTCTAATATGAAATCGGAGATGCTGCGGTTGTGTGGCGTCGCGCGCTGAAGCGCATACCCAGGGCGAAGCGAGGGGCGGTAATGTACACAAGCGGAACGTGGCGAAACCCCTTCTGCTCTTTTTCGCTTTGTGGTTTGTCTACATGCTATTTATGTCTTTTCCGAGCTATTGTTTGCGCGCATCTATAGCCATACATATGAAAAGTGCTGGTGACGCTGTCACTATTACGTTTGACGTTGCTGCTGACGATATGTGCACCATGTGGCAGATCCACACATATACATGCGTGTGATTGCATGTGTGTGTCTATTGTTTGTAAGATCACACGTAAGTTAACTTACAGCTGATCGGTATCGTAGCGTCGCAATGGCATTGACAGTGGCAATGGCGGTGCGGCAGTTACTCACACTACCGTTAGTTTAGCGGTTATTTTCGTATTTTGCAATTCACAGCGTTTACTGTTATCAAATACCCATTGGTGGCACTGTCGTAACTTTGCTCGCTGCTTCTTCATGCCTTGCTCCAGCCCAGAGTGACGATATGATATGCATATATCCACCAAGCACACACGCGCCTGCCAATACATGTACACTTGTGTTTGCATAATTGAACTCACACTCACTCGGCAACTCGCGTGACGCTCGAACGAAAACGAAAGTGAAGTTGAATGCCGCCTTTTGTTTCCTGCATCAACCACTTTGGCGCGAGTATGCGCGCCGCAAGATGCCTGGCGCGCCAACGGCAGTGGCACACACACACACACACACACACCTGCATGCGACATGCCTTATATGCCGTTATATGCGCCACTTCAATTCGCTAACACATTCACCTGGCGTTGGCACTGGCGTTTGCGTTTACATTGGCCTTTGCTGTTGTGTCTGTTGTTTCTGCTGTTTTTGCTGTTTTGTTCGGAAATTCATTTAAGTGGCGCATTTTTTCCGGCAATTTTTCCAGATTTGTTGCATGCAACATCGTCGCGTATTTAATTAATTCAATGCCGCAAATTGCTGTTGCTTTTATTTTATGTTCAAATCACAAAAACAAATACAAATTCGCCGTAATGAAAATAAATATAAATTCATGCATGACAGGCGCAGCGAAAAGGAAATCGACAGTGAACGTGTATTCGATTGGCGCTCAGCTCCACTCACGATCACTTCCATGCACTTTTCTCCAAATGTTATTTCACTCGCTTCTCACCGCTGCATTTCGTCATATACGCGTTGCAAATATTTGTGCAAATATTTACACTTTTCCTCTTTCTATTTGCTTTTGATTATCGCAAACATTTATGGCGCTCGGCTACCGCGTAATATTTGCATTTATGTTTTCATGTGTTTGTTGTTATGCTTCTGTTTTTTATTTGGTGGCTTCTTGTTTTCGTTGAGCTCACTTTTGCACACTTAACTGTAAATAAATACGGTGCTATTTGCACGCTTGTAATTTGCGAAAAAATCCGACACATTCGTTATGGTAATGTGCGCCGCACGACGCTGTGACGGCTGGTGTCGTTTAGTTCGGCAAATTACTGTATTTAAATACTGAATTAATTAATATTTTATCAAATGTATTTACAATTAAAGTAAATGATTTAATTGTGTATTGATTTTGTTGAGTCTGCAGGAGTTTTAGTTCATCACTTGCGGTTGACGATTAGCTCTGATGAGGTTTCAAGTTTAGTCGCAGGTGTTTACTTAGATATTCCAAAGAAATTACCGTTTCTTAATAAGTGTAATTTTATGAATTATTTGTCTTAGAAACACAGGGCGAAAATCTGAGCAGCGAGGTGTTTGTCCAAAATAACTTCTTCATTCTACATCCTCTTCAATGTCGTTGAGTCTAAAACAGTAACGAAGAATCAATGCATTGTCGTCGTTCAAAAACCAAAAGTTGTCGGCCCATATTCCGGTCTTTGTTTACGAATAGCTTCGTAAACTCAAATGGTATTCCTTGTCGACAGTTTGGTCTGTCGGAGGGAATTCGGATTGACACCACACATCAATAATCAAGAACACTGTCAACATAACCTTGAATTTTGATCTGCTTTCACATAGTTTTTTCGGCTTCGGCCCACCTTTGCCACGATATTCTGCCGTTTGATCGTCTCTTTTCGGGTCGTAAGCATAGCTCCAAGACTCATCGCTAGTAATAATACGTTTCTTGACATGCTGGTAGTCGGAAAGCATAGTTTCACAGACGTTAACGCGATGTTGCTTTTCGGAAAATTGAGTGATTTTGGAATCAATCGTGCTTTCGCTCGGATCAAATGATATTTAAAAATGGGTTTCACTGATCCATCCGATAATTCAACGATGCTAGTAAGATCTCTTACTGTTAATCGCCGATCCTCAAGCACCAATTCCTTTATTTTATTGACGTGTTGATCAACAGTTGATGTTGATGTCCGTTCTGGGCATGGTTCGTCCTCAACGCGTTCTCGACCTCCTTTGAATAATTTGTTTCAAACAAAGACACTTGATCGCGACAAACAATTATCACTAAAGGCTTTTTCCAACGTTCTGAATGTTTCGACGCCAGAAATTTGATTCTGCACACAAAATTTCATGGAACTTCATTTTTGAATACTTTCACTCAACGTAAAAATCGGCGCACCTTGTGAACAGATAGACAGGTCGGTTTATTAGGAAATTAGTTTGGTTTAGTCGACCGGGAGTTCCATCAACCTTTACACCCAATGCTGGTACTGTTCATGAGTGAATTACATCTGCAGCTGTTACTAAAATCCGAATTTGTGAGTTTATAGGTATACTAAACACGAATAATTATTTTAATTGACAGTCATACCAACCTAGAAGCAAAATATTTCGACGAATGCGTTATCACGCGAATTGTATATTAAAAAGTCTTATTATTTTTTGACCACAGTTAATTGAATATCTTATTTTTCTTCTTTTATGAATTAAACTACTCCCAATTTCCATATTTTTAATAGAGAGAAGGTCCAATGCATAGTTGAATATTATCAGATCTATCTATTTACCTTGGATAGCCTTTAATAAATTGTCCTTTTATCAAATTTTTCAATCGAAAATCGATCCATTTCTGAGCTATATAATTTCTCTGGAGACCAACTTTTATCGAATGCGACGTGCTTCACTACTTTCTTTAATTTTTGTCTTGCTTTTTATATTTAAAAGAAAAACTAAAAAAATAGTAATTTTCTGGAGATGCGGGGCATCGATCCCCGTACCTCTCACATGCTAAGCGAGCGCTCTACCATCTGAGCTACATCCCCAACTATTAAACAAACAAAAAACAAGTAAAAAATTATCGAATATCGAAGTCTGTTTGCAGCAACAAGCATTTTCATGGCTATAATTCGCATTTGTAGGTCAAACAGTGACCGAAATAACTTTGTCCACAAAATCGGATAATTAAAATGCAAGTAACGTCCGTTAAGTAGTGCAGTGCTCGCTGTTGCTGACTGACCGCTGTGAGTGTAAGTTTGTATGCAGTTATGTCGACAAGTAGTAAGGTTGATTTAATTTCAAATTTCATTGATAATTCGACACACGGATGCACGGTGCAGTTGGAAGTTGTTGTTATTGCATGTGGTAGGTTTTTGTTGTTTGCCCTTCGCTGGTTGTAAGTTCGACTATCTTAACCATAATCACTTACATAACTCAATACCATAATGATGTTAACGATTTGGGCTAATCGACAGGTGGATAGGTTTCCTGTTAACACTAAACGGTGCATACACAGTAAGGGACAAAACTGTTCACGAAAAAACAGTATTTCTGTTTAAAAATTTTTTTAGACACTATTAATTTTTGTATTGTTTCTGTGCAATCATAAAATCGTTAAATTATATTTTTTTATATGATAGAAAAAAAAATACGGAAAAAAATTGTTCATTTTTTTTTTTAAATAAATAAAAAAAATATAACAAAAAATCGGCCAACTCCGGGATTAGCAGGGATAGTTGTCAAATTGATTGAAGTTTTGTTTAAGGAAAAAAAAAATGGCGAACTTCCAAAAAAAAAACAAAAAATTACGATTTTACTCAAAAAAAACCGATTATTTTATATAGCTGACCGTGTTAAATTTTTTTCGTGTATTTTTTCGAAAAGTTCGTTCAAAATAAAAATTAAAAAAAAGGTTCACAAAAGTCAATTTCTACAAAAGTTATGGCTATTTGAAAATAAAAAATAGCAAAATTCATAACTTTTTTGAAGTTGGACAAAAAATTTTGAAAAAATTCTCAAAAATGTTTTTCAAAGGGTAGAAAAGGATGGATAAGTTTCAGCAAAATCTAAAGGGGTCGGGTTCAAAAGTGGTCGATTTGGTATGGAATACCCCAAATACATTAAAAGGGGCATTAAAAACTTAAACTTAATTAATTAAAAGTACACAATTTTTAAAAGATGTAAATGTGAATAGTTTTGTTCGTTGACTCAAAGGGTCGTCGATATTTTGTTTGACCACGACACGACCTTTTTACTTCTTCCATGCGTTTTGACAAATCATTAAGAGATTCTCCAAAATATTTGGGCTTGGAGAGCCTGCTATCGCAATCCATTCGCAACCTTGGATCTTCTCTTTTGATAAACATTTTCTTTTCTGAAAAGGTCCGAAAGTGATCAATGGGGTTCAAATGTGGAAACTGAGAGGGCCATTTGAACAGTTTGACGCCATTATTCACAATTATTTATGCGATATGTTTCGGATCGTTTCTTGCATGAAAATATCTCCTTGTCATCGATCCAGTTCATTTCCGCGAAAACATCCCCAAGCCACCAGGCACCTGAAAATTGGTGCCATTGTTTGGCATACATATGTTGAGATCTTGTACATTGACCTATGTATTTGTCGATTCAAGTTCATTTGCGTCTTTCTGATCCAATTCGATTAATTTTGGTTTTATTGTAGCAAGTTTCTTTTTCCAATCATCGATATTGAAGTGTTCAAATTTTTTGGCGAACTCTAATTGATGGCGCTTATCACTAAAGAACGTTTATAAACACTATAGCCTTGAGCCCGTTATTTTTCAGAAAATTGATTAAGATACTTAGCTGTCTCCGGATTGTAAAGATCGAAATCAGATCGATGACAATATGATGGACTACATTAATCCAGTGTTCTTAATGTGCGTATGCTCCGAGAACCTAACATCGACTCGGATCACTGTCTTGTTGCTGCGAAGATGTGTTCTCGCCTCTGTACAGCAAAGCGCGTCCATCAACAAATACAGGGAAGGTCCGACGTCCATATCGTATCGGTTTTCGTAAAGGTCAAGAAAACAGCTGGTACGATGAGGACTGCCTACTTCGCAATGTTGCGATCAACCACAACACGAGCGGGATGGAATAGATACCGTGAGTTGAAAAGGGAATCACATAGGCAGATTAAAAAGAAAGAGGCCGAAATGCATGAGTATGAAGAGCTTGAGAAGCTGGCTGACAGGGGTAATGTTCGAAAATTCTACGAAAAGATGCGGCGACTAACGGAAGGTTTCAAGGCCGGAGCATACTCTTGTAGGAGTCAAAGTGGTAATCTAGTGACTGATGCTCAGAGCATACTGAAGTTATGGAGGGAACACTTTTCCAGCTTGTTGGACGGCAGTGAAATGCTAACATTTGGAGTTGGCGAACCCGATTCCCCAATTGATGACGATGGAATAGATGTCCGACTATGACTATGGTGAGGTTCGGATAGCAATTACAGAACAACAAAGCGGCAGGGGTCGATTGGTGACCGATCTGGTAAGGTGTACTCGTATGTGTGCAAGATATGGTCGGATGAAATCATGAACAATGATTGGAACCTAAGTGTGCTCTGTTTTTAGTCATTTGCTGAAGGTGCTATTTTGAAGTCGGTGATAAGATTTGTATTAATTTACCATAAAAAGTAGTTTTTGTTTGTTAGGAAATGAAAAAAGTTACATAACTTATCGTAACATAACACAAGCCATAACATAGCGCAACATAAACATAACGGAGCACGATGTAATATGAATTCTTCAACGCCACGATGGTCTTCTCCGAAGAAATATATAAATTCAGTTGCAAATTAAACGGTACATCAAACTGAGTATAGGCGTAGATATGTACGCCCTTATACATTTATTATTTGATTATATAATCTTCTCTGCCTTGATATATACCCACTATACAGAAAGGTATATGCACAATGCAGGAGCAGCGCTTATGAAAGCAGTAGAAATTAAAACCTCAATAAAGAAGAAAATATTTGAATGCACATGTAAACAGCAACAATGCTAAATAAGTAAAAGAGAAAGATAACGAGAGACAAACGTAATTGACGATTACTAATTGCATTTTAATTGCCGGCGCAAAGCGGCAGAAATCACTGCTGCACCGACGCCGGCAGAGCAATGAGTGGACCAACCTCAACTTCCAGCGAAATGGGAAAAAATCATCAAAAAAAAGATTATATATATACAGTTAAATTTACATTTCATAAGCCTGTGGCAATTGATGCGGCCTGCGTTAGATGATTTTATGCAACATTTGCAATTTTATTTGCATTTCCTGTCATTTGTCCGCATTGTCGAGCCTTAAATACTTTTACCTCTAAAATCGGTTGGAGTGGGTGCGCACAAGTGCATAACTCACTCAGGCATTCGTTTGAAATATTTTGCACAATTTATAGCTTAAGTAAATAGTTGCACTTAAGAATAATATTTGCAAGGAAAGAACAATATTTGCTTGTATTAAACACACACTCGCGATGACAGCAGCGAGATAGGGCTGAGATGACTAGCCACCCAACAATGTAACGCTCTGATTAATCTCTTTAGCTTCCGACGCTGAATAGTAATTGCTGACATAAGGTTCTGTAATATCTTTATTTCTTACTCCCTTCGCTTTCAGTTTAATAGTGAAGCTTATCTGAGTTCTTCTTAAAAAGGGTATTTAAAGCTTAGCAAGTTTTTCTTGGACATAGTTGAGTTCTGAATCCATATATACATATCTAAGTAAGTATTTTAAACATCATCCAAATTCCTTCCTTGCATTTTCGGGTACTGTACCGCACCAAATTCATCACAAGTATTCTTTCGAAATTCCAAAAAAATGTTCAAAACGTCAACCAGAAGATCGGAGTTTATGATATTGACCATACAAATGGTATAAATCCAACCGGAAGTTTGAAAATCTTTTAATAGATATATGGGAGATAGGTTTTTATCAATTTTTGACATTACTATGAGGTTTGACAATTAAGTAGTGAGACTGATTTTATTGCCCCGTTTGTGGTAAGCCTGTGACCTTGAAATTCCCTTTCTCTTTTTCCGGCATCCCTCTTCTCTCCACTGATATATGTACCATCGCTCTACCTTATTTAGTTCGCCTGCTGCGTTAAGTTGAGTAGACATGTGTTTGTAGTGCTCGTCACGAAAATGGAAAAACGAATCGCGTAGCGATAAAATTTTGCGCCAGATTGGGCGAAATAGCTTCGGAAACGTACGCTAAATTGTAAGAGTATATGGTGATAGTGCTCTTAGACCCGGAAACGAAACGCCAAAGCTCACAATGGTTGCCTCCGCGCGGCCCCCGCCCGAAAAAAGCTCGCATCTCGCATTTCAAGTCGAAGATGAAAACGATGATTATTGCCTTTTTTGATAGCCGTGGAAACGTCCACAAAGAATTCATTCCACCGGGGAAAACTGTGAATCAAGTCTACTATTGCCAAGTACTCGAAAGATTGCGAAAACGAGTCAACAGGGTGCACCCAGACATCGCTCGTAATTGGATCCTTCATCATGATCACGCGCCGTGCCACACCGCCCTCAGCGTGTCCCAGTATTTGGCTTCTAAAGGGATCGCCGTGTTGCAACAGCCGCCTTATTCGCCCGACATGTTACCCTGTCACTGTTTTTGATTAATAAAACAAAATCGGTGGTGAAAAATTTGAGTCGACTACGGACATTCAGGCGGCCGTGACTAGGGTACTCGCGGACATTCCAGTCGAAGCGTTCCAGAAATGTTACGAAGCATGGAAAACGCGCTGCAATCGCTTTATAGTTGTCCAAGGGGACTACTTTGAAGGAGATGGTAGAGTGGTATAATAATTTTCAAATATAGGGTTTTTATGGAATCAGTCTCATTACTTAATTGTCATACCTCGTATATATTATTAACAGAACCAGATGCTTTCTGAGTTTCATTAAGGTACCTTACATACAATCACCAATATTGAACCGATTAAACCCATTTTTGACATACAGATAAGCTATTATTCGAAAAGGTTTCTCTTAACTTGAATTATAACGGAGTTTTTAATAGGAGCACTGCAAAAACGGTTTGGCATAGCAATGAAATTCTGTATTCCTGTGAAAGCAAATTCAATGCCATTATGTATAGGACTCGATTTATTTTGCATGGCCACCACCCGCACGTTTGCAGAAGTCCAGACACTGAACACAATTTTCGACGATTTTCAAGAATAAATAAAATAAAAAAAATTTTCAAGAATAAATATTCGTACGAAGTTCATCTATCGTCCCTGGCTTGTTGACTTAGACCATAGACTTGAGGCAGTCCTACAAGAAATAGCCTAACGGCGTCAAATCGCACGAACGAGGCAGCCTTTTGACGGGGTTATTTCGTGTGATAACCGTTTATCAAATTTGGTTTTCAATAAATCGATTGTGACATTCGTTGTGTGACTTGTGGCATCGTCCTGTTGGAACCACACATTGTCCAAGTCCATATCATCCACTTCAGACCAAAAATATCCGGTTATCATTGAGCGGTAGCGATTCCCATTCACAGCCGTTCATGACCATCATGAAAGCAGTACGGCTCAATGACGCTGCCGGCCCATAAACCGCACCAAACCGTAATTTTCTCGGATGCAATGGTGACTCATGGAGTACGGATAGATTGCTGCCTGACCAATAACGCATATTTTCGCTTATTGATGAAAAATTGCCACAGCGTCGTCACAGAGATGCCCAACGCTTGAGAACGACGTGTGAGTGACAGATTTGGGTCTTCCTCAATTGATGCGCTAGCGGCAGCAATATTGTCGACACTATGGGCACTTCTTTGTCTCATTGGCACGGGAGCATTTTGTACTGTGCCTGTTGATTCAAATTTTCCCAGTAGATGCTCAATTGTTGATCTGACAGGACGATTATGACGACTATAAATTGGACATAGCGCTCTTAAAGTTGAGACCACTGACTCAGAATTTCGACGGTAAATTTTAATATTGAAATTTCGACTCGCTGTTGGATCGTATATATTTCCATGATAAAATGGCAAACCTTACCAGGAAAAAATAGCTATCCTTATCGTTCTATTTTTGTAGCGTCCCTACTGAAAAGCCCTTTATAACCACGAAACACGGGAATGTGAAAATGTTTCTGTATACCAAATTTGGTTAAAATTGGTAAAGTGGGTCCGGAGATATGTATGTGATTTCATATAAAGATGGACAGCTGTTGATGGGCATAGTTCTGCCAATTTATAAGTTAATATATATGTAAGAACTTACTCCCATGACAATCGGGTCTGAGTAATCAGAATGGACTCGGTTTTTTATTCGGCCAAGCACAGTCAACCACATCTCGAAATTACTCCAGGAATGTTTCCTGCCGCTCCAACAACAACTACAACAACAACACCTAAGGACTTTTGAGCTTAGAAATGTTTTCTTTTAATACTTTTTAATAACCCAACAGTGTTCTCACTGCCGTTAGAAATATCAAAAAAACAGCTGTTATTGTCATTCAAGAATTCACATCGCTTAATATTTATCAAAAGAAAACATTGTCATATAGTATTTTGAAATAAAATCCGTTTTTTTTTTAATATTTTCCATATAATAGAATTATGAATTTTTTCATTTGTTAAGTCGATTTTCAGGTGAAATAAGATTCATTGCTTTACATTGTTAAATTGTTTGTTTACATTTTTTCCCTTTGTAGTGTCTAAATCAGCTGTGGTAATGTAACAGATTTCCAGTGCTGAAAAGTAGATTGCGCAAAATCAGAGTCGCACAGAGAGATTTAGCGTGGATTAGTTTCAAATCATCAATCAAAATGGATCGGGTGAAATGTTGATGGATAATCTATTGTTAAACCACTCTTAATTGAATTTAGACAATCTCAATTACTTACTGGGTGGCTGGTGTTAAAATAAGTCGCATGAAAATTTGGCTATTAACTTAAGTTCTTATCAGTGACGTTTCAGGTGTGGTAAACCCATCACTAATAAGTTATTTTACAAGTTCATGTGTGTATTATAATGACACTTAAATATAAAAGAGTGTAACAAACCGGTATACATATACAAGGTGATCTCATGGGCACAGGGTGAGCATTGTGATAAGGTTATCTATTCTTCTAGTACATTGTATTATCACTTACCCCCCTTAATTAATTGTCAGATGACGTCAGATAACAAAGTGCAATAAAGAAAAGAAACTCTCTATGAATATACGAGAGAGGCAGCTCGCGGTTGCCTTTGAGAGATTTGTTGCTAGTGCAGGTGCTTATCAGTGGAGCGTATGTTTGTGCTAAAAATACTGCATGGACCAAAGGAAACACATTGAATTGTGCTTTTTATCAAAGGCATAAAATAAATAACGATTTTGAGATACTAATGCGGTAATTGTTGCTGACATTTAGCACACAACAAACAGAGCACATGTGTATTTGTGTGTCCGAAAGTAGTGTACAAATGTATGCGGTGAAATATCGGCAAAAAGCAGCGACCGTTCGCGTCCAATTTGCTGCGCTCGAGAGCAGCGAAAGCTGCGCGGCCCAACGCCGCCGTTGGCTAAATTCATTGCCGATTGCCAGCTGATTTTTTGTTTGGCGCGCCGTTGCTCTCATAATGTGACTTTTTGCCCTGACTGGCCTTCCTTTATTTCAAAGCAAATGCATCGCATCTTTCATAATATCTGAGTGTGTTTGTGTGGACAAGTGGCCGGCCAAACTTATATGTGGCCCACTTGGTCGTCTAGTTGGCCTTAGCGACCCAGTAAGTAATTGAGCAGCGCCAACACACACACACACGCATATATTTACAGTTAATTGTGTGTCATGCGGCGCTGTTTGGCCGTGCATTTGTATGGATGGTTATATGTTGGCAAGCACTTGCAATTCTACTTCCGAGTGTCTGCGGCGAAATCTCGTAAAATTCGACAAAAAATTATTGCGCCAACAATAACAACAACCATTTGGTTGCAGTTAGCGACTTGTCATTTTAGGCGCAAACGCCCGCTCGGTCAGCTTGAAGCCTAATACTGTTTGTTTGCGGATGTGTAAGAGCGCATTCAAAACGACTCGTGACTGGAAGGCGGTCACACAGAGCACCGCCCGTTGGCTGTTTACGTCAGTTTTTAGTTTTCATTTGCTGTTCTAGATTTTTTAAGTAGTGCTTATACATACATACATATATGTGAACACATATTTATATACATATATAGATATATCATACCAAACCATTTGACTAGCAGCGAAAGTGCGCGTTTGTCGCCTCCGTTGTTTCGGTTGCCAAAATCGATGCATCAGTTTTAGGCTGATTTTCGGTCATCACTTTCTTGTTTGTTGTCGCTGTATATGTATGTATACATGTGTTGTGACATGTTATTAGCTGACATATCTTCATTTGAATCATTTTCCTATATTTCTAAAGACAAATGACATGACTACTATTCTTCTTGTAAATAACAAATTTTTGAAAAATTTAACTTGATGCAGGGACGTTGTGATGGAAGTTTAGAATCTCTCATTTATACCCTCCATGGTCCAATATTTGTAACTAACACTCGGGCTGAAAAGTTGTGTGATTTAACTACGTCCATCTGTCTGTATATTTGCGAGAAAGCCCCTCTTTGTTTGAGATATCGATACGAAATTTTGCATTCTTTCCAGGAAGCTGTTCGTTAGTTAGAATTGCCAATTTCGCACCTCTAAAGGACTTTAATACGTGTCGTTTTGTGAGCTGCTTAAAGTGAGTTTTTCGTTTTTTGCGATGTCGGAATTTGTTGAGCAAAGAATTTGCATTAAATTTTGTTTACGGAATAAATTTTCTGTTGCGGATACGTTAAGGATGGTGCAGAAAGCCTTAGGTGATGAGGCTATGTCTAAGATAAATGTTTTCAAGTGGTATAGTGAGTTCCAAGCCGGCCGTGAACGTATCGAAGACGAAGAGCGTCCAGGGCGACAATCAACCTCAACCGACGAAGCTCACGTTCAACAAATCAAAGATTTGGTGTTGAAAAACCGTCGATTAACAATTAGAGACCTTGCTGATGAAGTTGGCATATCAAAAAGCTCAGACAATACCATTTTGAAGGATGTTTTGGGCCTCAAGCGCGTCAAATCTCGACTGGTACCGTAGCATTGAAGTGTGTAAAACGATGCTTTCCGACTACCAGGGTGTCATGAAATGCATTATAACTGGCGATGAGACTTGGATCTATGCTTACGACCCCAAAACAACCGATCAATCGAGCGAATATCGTGCCAAAAGAGAGCCGAGACCAAAAAAATCGCGCCAAAGTCGCTCAAAAATCAAGGTCATGTTGACCGTTTTCTTCGATTATCGTGGTGTTGTGCATTATGAATTCCTTCCAACCGGTCAAACAGTCAACAAGGAATATTATTTGAACGTTATGCGTCGTTTGCGTAACGCTATCCGCCTAAAAAGGCCGGAATTGTGGAAAGACAATTCTTGGTTTTTACACCACGATAATGCACCTTCCCATACTGCCCTCGTAATTCGTGATCATTTCGCCAAGAACACAACCCATATCGTTCCGCATTCACCTGATCTGGTGCCGTGCGACTTCTAGCTGTTTACCAAGCTCAAAAAACCGCTCCGGGGACACCGTTTTTATACGATAAAGGATATTCAAGCCGCAGCGAAGACCGAACTGAAGGCCATCCCGGAAAGTGACTACAACCCGTGTTTCGAAGATTGGAAAATCCGTTGGCATAAGTGCATTGCATCGGGAGGGGATTACTTTGAAGGGGATGAAATCGATTTGGAAGAATAAATAAAGAAATTTCAAAATAAATACAATGTCACTAACACAACTAAATCAAGTCGTATGTCATGAATAGCAGAATCAGTAAACTTTTCTGGCAAAGTAAGCCTCTTCGGAGAAAATAATTTTTTTTAAATCTCAACCGTTATTGCTTTTAAGTTGATCCAAGGCAAAATTATCAAATTTAGGCCGTTTTCGGTGATCAAATGGCTTCAGTTTCTGAGTGAGAATATTTTTATATGGATATAAAAACGTCCAAATCCTTTCCCAAAATCCGCCAGGTGTTGGTTTTGAGACAGTTCCAATATTGAGAACGTCTTGGAATAGGCAAATTCCGGTCTTCAGCAACACTTATATTCATTACTTCGAGCGGTTCATTGTCTTTTTGACACTTGAACATTATGTAAAAAAAATGTAGGCTCTTTAAACCCTTAAATCAATATAAAATAAGTCACATATCTCCTTCCTTTAATATTGGAAAAACTTTTAAGTGAATTAGGTTAGATGTAATTAATTAATTTTTTCGAGATTGAAAAGAGCAAACAATACCTCTAAGCAATTAACAGCATTATACATACGTACACATACACATGTGTATAGTGATTGTGGTTGGGGGACTTGTCAAAGCTACAGTTAGTTGGATGTAGAAGTGACGCTGCATCTCTTTTGCTGATAAATCTACGCTTAAAAATTTTCTAGAATTTGCTTGAGTCTGATAAATTACGAATTCTGTGTCTGCTGCGGAGCGGGTTGAGTGGCTTGCACCAGAACAAAGAAGCAAACAGACAAACTACAAAGTTGCAAGTAATCACGTCAATCCTGTCGTGAAACCAATATATGACGTGCAATTACTGCAAACAGAAGAATCGGAAGGACACAGCCACAAACTTCGGCGGCAAAAGATTTGCGTTAAATGCTGCAAGGCGATAAAATAAAGGAATGGTTGGGGCATATAGAAGAGAGAAAGAGACGAAAGCGAATTTCACATACACATGATGGCGGTTTAAAGTCACGCATACACATACACATACATACATACATGGAATCGTGTGTGGGCATGCAGCTGAAAAGCAAATGCGGAGGATTTTGTTGAGGAATAATAATAAATTAGTTGCACGTATGGGACTGAGCGAAAGCATACGCTCACTTACCCAACATGTGACTTTCAACGCAGGTGCGCACACACATTTGTGTGTATTTACGCGTGTATTTGGGCGAATGTAAACAGCGCCAGCGCTGCGCGCCACCGCCGCAGCATGCAACGCGAGCAAGTTGACACACAAGTGGAAGATTTTGCGCTCACAACATTAACCATTTCCGAATACAAACACATACACATACATACAGTGCGCGCCACATGCAACACAAGTGCTGGAAATTGTAGTGCGCCCGACTGTGATTGTGTCTGTGGCAACGGCTGATTTAATCCTTTGAAAGATGAGCGAAATGAAAACAATAGAAATCCCAGCGAAATTCAGCCAAAGCGCACATCATGCAACCAAATTGTAGTTGCAGCATGCGAGCGGTGCGTCTGGCGCGAAAGCCGTGCAACAGCGCGCCCTTTAAGCCACCGCGCACGCAAGCGGCAGAGGTGGAGTGCCACAAGTGCCACCAGCGCGGGCTGTGGGTGGCCGCAAATGAGCGCAAAAAGTGTGCCAAGCACAACACAAATTCGAAATGAAATGCAATGAAACGGTAAAAAGAATGTGGTAACAACTGAAACAACAGTACTAGAATTTCTAATTTAGAATAGACGAAGCGCAAAAAGCGAACAGACGAAGGGACGCTCCGACGCCACACTTGAATGGCAAGTGAGACCTGAACGAAGATGGCGTGGCAGCAGCGCCGCGCCTCCACCTGCCCACTTGTCCACCTGCTGGTTGAATGCAGCACCACAGCTTTGCGAAGAATACCTGGGGAAGAACAACGGCAAAAAACAGACAAGATTAGTAAAAAAGAGGGGCGTCAACTGAATGCCGACAAGGCTTCACGAAGATAAATGCACTGCCTATTTCAACAATTGCGAGCGCCTCGACCGCCTTTTGCTCGACTATCTTCGCCATGGCGTAGTCTAAGTCATTTCACAATTCTAAATTTCTGCTGCGCGCCAGTCCAGTTGTTGGCTGCCAAGTCTAATAAAGTTGTCAGGACTTTTTCTCGCTTTGCGCATTGTTAGACGTTGCATGCCACAATTATCACTGTGGCAAGGTAAGCATTGGTTATTGTTATTGCTGTTTTCCTTGTGATGCGGCACAAATCGCCAAGTGTGTGTGTGTGGGTGCTTAAGCTTTGCATTGTTACTCGCAGCGTGGCGTGCAACAATCAAAAACTGCTAGAAAAACAAAAATGGAAATTCTAGCAAGCACAGCGGGAGCTTAGAGTAGTTGGCATCCAAAGTAAATGAGTGCAATTGTATATGTGTGTGTAGTGTAGTTGCGTGCTGAAGGCGCTGCTGCTAGCGGCAAAATATTAATGAAATTAAAATGAATCGCCTTGGAAATCATTTAGTTTCTTTTTTATCCAGTGCAGCTTTCTTTAACTTAAACTCTCTACACATGCCGTTATTTTGTAGATTTACGTTAATGCGAGTCACCAACGAACAGGGTATATAATTTTATTACACTTTTGTTCAAAGATATTTAAGGGGCTACAACTCTGTAGGTAATACAGTTGCCCGTCCAAAATGTTGCAAAGGTACTTGCTGAAAGGGTGATATCTAGTTATGGCTGTGGGCTTTAAGGGTTCCTTAAAGAAGTTTATAAAACTAATAAGCTCGTTCGTATTGCATACAAAGTTTTTTGTCAAAACTACTCGCTGAATAGTAAAGCCAGATGCGTAAAATTAGATACGCTGGATTATAAATCAATAGAAATATGTGTGAATAGTTTGGTGTTCCATGAATCATGTGATCAATTTGTGTTATTCATTGTATTCCTATAACGATCTATCAGTAAGGTAGACAAATTGACAAGAACCCGACCAAATAGTGTTTTCAATGAAGACCTATTGGAATTCTTAATGCAATAAACGAATATAGGTAATGATAGAAGGACTAGTCAAGTTTCTCATTTATATTCTCTCGCAACAGAGTTGCTAAGGAGAGTATTATAGTTTTGTTCACATAACGGTTGTTTGTAAGTCCTAAAACTAAAAGAGTCAGATATAGGGTTATATAGAAGTATAGTAGATTTGAAGTCCGGAAGTCTGTCTGTCCGTCCGTCCGTCTGTCCGTCCGTCCGTGCAAGCTGTAACTTGAGTAAAAATTGAGATATCATGATGAAACTTGGTATACGTATTTCTTGGCTCCATAAGAAGGTTAAGTTCGAAGATGGACAAAATCGGCACCTGCCACGCCCACAAAATGGCGAAAACCGAAAACCTATAAAGTGTCATAACTAAGCCATAAATAAAGATATTAAAGTGAAATTTGGCACAAAGGATCGCATTAGGGAGGGGCATATTTGGACGTAATTTTTTTGGAAAAGTGGGCGTGGCCCGCCCCTACTAAGTTTTTTGTACATATCTCGGAAACTACTATAGCTATGTCAACTAAACTCTATAGAGTCGTTTCCTTTAGGCATTTCCACATAAAGTTCAAAAATGGAAGAAATCGGATAATAATCACGCCCATCTCCCATAAAGGTTATGTTGAAAATCACTAAAAGCGCGTTAACCGACTAACAAAAAACGTTAGAAACACTAAATTTTACGGAAGAAATGGCAGAAGGAAGCTGCACCCAGGCTTTTTTTTAAAAATGAAAATGGGCGTGTCGTCGCCCACTTATGGACCAAAAACCATATCTCAGGAACTACTCCACCGATTTCAATGAAATTCGGTATATAATATTTTCTTAACACCCTGATGACATGTTTGAAATATGGGTGAAATCGGTTCACAACCACGCCTTCTTCCAATATAATGCTATTTTGAATTCCATCTGATGCCTTCTCTGTGTAATACATACATATAAGTGAAAATACAATTCAATACTCAAAGTCCATAAATTGATCTAATCTAATTAATTTTACAGCAAAATAAAAAAAATATGTAATTGACGGATAATGAAATATCGATTATCACCTTATCATGCGAGAGTATAAAATGTTCGGTGACACCCGAACTTAGCCCTTCCTTACTTGTTGATTTTGATATTGGATTTGACCGATTATGATCATTACCTGAAAAATATATCTGAGAAGGTTATGTGGAAATTGGCGTCGAATGGTCCAGCCGTTTCGAAGAAATTTACTTACCGACCAACGCCTTCAAAGTTTATTGAAATTTAAAAATACGCTCTTACATATTTCCGAAACTATTTGACGGACGAACTTACAAATATACATATGTACTTTAGATATACAACAAGGAAAATATATTTCAATATAACTCAGGTAATTAACGGGTGAACCTTTTTTTTAACAGATCACGCTTGAGTCATGTTATTTTTGTTTAGTATTCATCATCATGGAAAGACTTACGCCTGAATCGTTCAACTTTATTATGAAAAGAATGTGTTTCGCGAGCTTCGCTCAACTTATGGTCAGCATAATCGGCCTACTGAGCGTACTATTCTCAACACCATCATCCATCTTGATACCCGGCATTCATTATTGGATAATATTCGTCTTCGAAAATAAAGCAGCCCAGCTGAGAGTACGCAAAGGCTGTGGAAAGTCGATTCGGCGCCGCTCACAGCAAATCGGATTCACTCTACGGGCTCTTGAAAAGTTTTAAGAAGGTACGACTTTTTCAAGGCAAATTTTGTTCAGCGATGAGGTCCATTTCTGGTTCAATGGGGATGTAAACAAGAAAACTTGCTGCATTTGGAACGAAGAGCAACCTGAAGAGAGTCAAGAGCTGCATTTTATTTATTGTGCCATGATAAAAGACTATTTGATGTCTGAAATTGCAGCTTCTGAACTGTAAGAATATGTAAAGTCTAAAGTCTATAGCTATAGCTCGAACGAGTCATCGAAATTTGGACTTGACGTATGGACCATCTGAGACATAGCCGCGGTCAGCATTTGAAAGAGATAATCTTAAAAAAATAAATGCCAGGAAATGTTTTTTCGAATGAAAATAAACATTTCCTTTTTAATTAGAATTTTTTGAGCTTTTTCTTTAAATAGTATGGATCCTTGAAACGGATTAGAGTTACTTTAGATCGTGTGTATCAGTCATTAAGAGAGATGTGTTAAGGGATCATCTCAGATTAAAGATCCGAAAAATCACTGATATTCTTGTTTTTTTTTGTTTTTGGTTTTGAAATTAATTAATCTGTTAGGTTTTTTTTATAAATAAATACATTCGTGACGAATGCAAAATGTTTTTTTTTTTAATAGTTAAATAAATTGTTGAAATGACACGTAAAGAAAAAAGGTCTTGTACGATGTCCACGATTGCAGCCGCAATTTTGATCCAAAACCTAAATTTCAAAACGGTTATTTATCTGTAGAAAAGTCGCTAACCTGCTATGGAAGTTTCTTTTTTTTAATTTTGACAAAATGGCGGCTGTTTAAAGAAAAAGTATCGAGTTTGGCTATTTTTTCGACAGTTTTTCGGTAGAAAAAAATAGGAAGATTTCAAAAACAAAAAAAAAAACTTTATCTAGCGCAATAGCGAATAACGTTACAAATGATCTCTGAATTGGAACTAGATATCTTTAAAACTCTGTTTTTGAAAGTGGGAAAACACCATTCTGAGAAAAACGCTTTTAAAGATTGGAGTTAAAGTGTTCCGCACTCTGTTCCCTTTCTGAAAGAAACGCTGTAGCGACCATGATAATTTGAATTACGAAGAGAATGTTAGTGTCCTAATATAGAAATTGACATCCCGTTAAGTTAATAATTTCAGTTCATCTATTTTGTTCTTTAAATTGCAATATTGGAATTAAATACTTGCTGGCTTGATTGTGGAAAAGAAACGAAGTTTAAAATATATTTAGTTGTAGGATATCTGAGGAAAGACAATTATAAATATGAGCGGAGATTGAGGAGAATCGAAGAAATTTGACAGAATTTAGACTATTCCTCGAGATTCAAATTAAGGGCACTGAGGAAATTGTACACAAATTCGCCAATCTTATAAAAAAATTTATTATAATTCTTATAATTTTTAAAAATTTGTATTTATTATTATTTTTTATTATTAAACAATAGAAACTATTTAAAAGCGCCAGATTACCAAAAGATTTAAAGGAATCAATAACAGCAGAAACCATTTCAATGGCCGCACATGACAATTCCGAATAGACCTGTTAACGGTACTTTTTACTCTCGCAAACGCTGCCGGAATGCTAGTATTTTTTGGCACAGCCGTGTGTGGAATGTGTGTCAATGCCATTTTTATTATCCCGTTTTTGAGGTGCCATCTGCAACCGCGGAAGCAAATATGTGAACATGCAAACACACACAGACGCACACATAAAGCCAGCAAGAACTTGAGCTCAGGTGTGGGCGTTGCTTTTGAAGAGCTGGAAAAATATTGCGATACAGAGATAAGCTAACACGCATGCATTTGTATGCGCATATAAATGGCTGATAACCAGTGCTCATGCATGTAGATATGTATATAAATTAAAGTTGCTCTGGCTCATGAGCACAAGATTTGACTTTAAAAGCAATTTTTATTTTTATTTTATTTATTTTAAATTTTTTTTTGGTTTACTTTTAAGACTAAAACTTCGACAGTAAAAAATACAAATTTTAATTAGTGAAAGTAATTTTAGCCAAATACCTTAATTCTATTTCAATAACTGCCTGCCTTTGTATGTGTGTGCTGCAAGTTGAAAGCAATCAGGGCTTATTGAAAACTAATAAGCCCAAAAAGCGGAACGAAACATTGGTCTGAAACCAAAATAAGTGAACTGCAGAAAATGGTCATCTGCAATCAGTAGCAGCGTTCAAGGCGCCACAGTCGGCTGCATAACAGGATAACTTGGCATGGCGTTGGCAGCGCAGCCCAGCAGCGCCGTTGCCGCCAACAATTTTGAAGCGAAACGAAACGGAAACAGAATACACGTGCTCGACACGAGATAGCCAAGTTGTTTACAAAATTTTGCTGTTATGCTGCAACAAAGCCACGACGAGAGCGTAGGCGGACCGGCAAGAGCGCGAATGAGCGCTCAACGTCTCTTGCAGCAAATCGGAAGGCATTTCACACACATCTTGCTGGGCATAAACATAAGTATGTATGTGCGACTGTAAGTTTGCTGCAAACCCTTTTATGATCACACTCTCCGCGCTGCTGCCGCATAATTACTCTGCATGTTGCTTTAACATTGAGTTGTAAAATGATTGCAAACTTGCAGCAGTCGCCTGCCATGCCCCGCAGCGGCCTGCCTGTCCCAAGCATGAAATTAATTGTTAACATGGGAATCTGCAGTGCTGCACTTAAGCAAGGTCAGCCAAATTCCTCTGGTTAGCTGTGCTGATTGTATCGTACAAAGACATTTGTCAGCGGTTTGTGTCAAGTTTACACCACTGTACTTGCAGCATATACTTACCACTTGAAGCAAATAGTAAATTAAATATGGAAGAATAAGCGCAGGATTTTAAAAATATGCACATTGCAGAATTTTTGTCAAAGGCATTGGATAAGCATGCTGAATATGGGGCAAATTCGCTGGAAAAGTACTGAGTAAACTTTACTTTACCGGGATAGAGCTTTGATCTTGTTCGAGTAGCTCATTCTAACATTGCAACACATTTAGTTATAAACCCGGGTATCAAGATTTCTTGAAACTGGATTGGAATATGTTTTAAATATACCTCAATCGTGCGAACCAACAAAACTTAAAATTTCTAATTTTTAATACTTTTAAAATATTCAAAAATTAAAAAAAAAAGATTTAAAAAATGGTGAAGACACGGCCGTTTTGCACTTCCAAAATATAAAATATTAGCAAAGAAATTCTGAAATTTTTAGAATTTTTTTTTTAAATCGGCCATTGCGACGCCATTTTCGGATAATAACTCCTTACAGGATCATCCAAAGTGAGAAAATAATTATTTTAGTTAAACCCTTAACTTGGAAGAAAGAAGAGGGAAAAAAACTGAAAATTGGATTTTTGGCAGAAATTTTTTTAATGAAAAATTCAGTGAACATTTCGCGTGATTTTTTTTTTCAGTTCAAAACACAGTTTTGAGAAAAACGCAGTTAGCCAAGCTAGCCTTGAGCGCACAAGTTTACAAGGTTGTATATTCGAAACTATTACTCGGATCTGCTTGAAAATTTAAGATAATATTCTAGAGCTGTTGTAGAATTCAATAAGACAATAAGAATTAAATTTTTTTGAAACCTGTCAAATCATGTAACCCCTTAAGCGTAGGTTCATATGTGCTCAGCGTTTCGGTCGCGTAAATCCGGATTAACTGAGCATTTAGTTACATTCAAATTTGTAGATGGCAGACGGCAGCTATGCGAGTTTGAAGCTCTCGTTAACAGCTGATTGTTCATTTTTAAATATATATATTATGTACTACTGTGCCCAAAAAATAAGGTGACATTTAAATTTAAACTGCGCGCGTCGAAGGATTTGGAGAATTATTTTTTTTTAGGTTGGTAGTACTGCCAGTCACATTTATGTCAAATTTCATGTCAAAATATTCATTAGTGTTTGAGATACGTGTCGTTTTGTGAGCTGCTAAAAGTGAGTTTTTAGATTTTTGCGATGTCGAAATTTGTTGAGCAAAGAATTTGCATTAAATTTTGTTTACGGAATCAATTTTCTGCTGCGGATACGTTGAGGATGGTGAAGAAAGCCTTTGGTGATGAGGCTATGTCTAAAAAGAAAAGTTTACAAGTGGTATAAAGAGTTCCAAGCCAGCCGTGAACGTGTCGAAGACGAAGACCGTCTAGGGCGACCATCAACCTCAACCGACGAAGCTCACGTTCAACAAATCAAAGATTTGGTATTAAAAAACAGTCGATTAACAATTAGAGACCTTGCTGATGAAGTTGGCATATCGAAAGGCTCAGCCAATACCATTTCGAAGGATGTTTTGGGTCTCAAGCGCCTCAAATCTCGACTGGTACCGAAAACATTGAATTTTTTGGAAAAAAGGCGTGTGAAACGATGCTTTCCGACTACCAGAGTGTCATGAAATGCATTATAACTGGCGATGAGACTTGGATCTATGCTTACGACCCCGAAACAACCGATGAAACGAGCGAATATCGTGCCAAAAGAGAGCCGAGACCAAAAAAATCGCGCCAAAGTCGCTCAAAAATCAAGGTCATGTTTACTGTTTTCTTCGATTATCGTGGTGTTGTGCATTATGAATTCCTTCCAACTGGTCAAACAGTCAACATGCAATATTATTTGAACGTTATGCGTCGTTTGCGAAACGCTATCCGCCTAAAAAGGCCGGAATTGTGGAAAGACAATTCTTGGTTTTTACACTACGATGATGCACCATCCCATTCTGTCCTCGTAATTCGTGATAATTTCGCCAAAAACTCAACCCATATCGTTCCGCAATCACCGTATTCACCTGATCTGGCGCCGTGCGACTTCTGGCTGTTCACCAAGCTCAAAAGACCGCTCCGGGGACACCGTTTTTATACGATAGAGGAGATTCAAGCCGCAGCGAAGACGGAACTGAAGGCCATCCCGGAAAGTGACTACAACCAGTGTTTCGAAGGTTGGAAAATCCGTTGGCATAAGTGCATTGCATCGGGAGGGGATTACTTTGAAGGGGATGAAATTAATTTAGAAGAATAAATAAAGAATTTTCAAAATAAATACAATGTCACCTTTTTTGGGCACAGTAGTATATCATTTTTATAATATTTTCAATGAAATATATAAATGTCAGTGTTGCTTATTTTGCATTCACAATAGATTAGAATTCGCCATTCTTAACAAAGTTGCCTACGAAAAACAGCAGACTCTAAAAAATTCTGAGGATTAAGTGGGAGTTAGCAACGGAGTTATCTTCACTAACACCTGAATTAATCCGGATTATTGCAGTTAACGCTGCCGTCTGTCAATGCTATTAAAAACGTAAAATTCGATAATTTTTTATTTCCCTTGTTGGATGTAATCTTATATTAAGGCATGTCCGCACTTTCAAAAAACCGGACAAATGTACATGTGTAAAAAATCTTTCACCTCCGTAAACTCTGACTTTTATTGCTTGTTTGCTTAAACTTGAAGTTTGAAGCCGACAGTAAGAAATTTATTTATTTAGTAAAGTCTATGAACATTAATTCTTACAGACATTAAATTTTGTGTGTAATGGCTTAAGAATATTTGTGAATTGAATAAAAATATAGCCAAAACCAGATTTGTAATGCAATGCTTTGATCTGTGTAGAACTGTCTTCTCTCGTGAGCGATTAAGAGTAAGATTTAGCGCAGCCAATGCAAGTAATCCAAATCAAACGAGATCTAAGCAGTACTTCCAGGCAATACTGCCAAAATTAAAGGCGAAGCAGCGCGCAATGCAAATTAGAAATTAAACCAGTTGGCCGAAATGGCGAATTACCGCAAAAAAGCGAATGCACGTGGTTAAGCGTTCGCCACACACGCCCCCGCCAACGGCGCTGCTCTGAGTTTCCAGTCCAGCGGTGCTGATTTGACAGAGATGACAACAAACACTGAGTCCGCAAACAAAAAGGCATGCGATTACACACACACACACAAACACGCACGCTTCCATATTTGCATTGATATTTTTGCAGCAACATCAGAGCAAATACAAACGAATGTTTACTTGGCAGCGAAACAACGGAATCGGCTGCGGCAATGGGATGAACCAAACGAAATGCCGCAATCGGAGCGACGATAAGATAGCGTCGGCTACGCGATAACAAAAGCAGCGCTGAGGCGAAGTAACAAATTGATGCCGGCGTCGCAGTGCCGCAGCGCAACTGTGAGAATGGAACAAGAATCCCAGCAGCTGAGCACCCACCCCACCGCACGAGCAACGCGCTGCCAACGGCATCCACCAACACGAACGCACAGCGGCCGAGACGATGGAGCGCAACGCCAGCCAATTGGACGTATAAAAGCAACAGCCCGTGCATGTGGCAATATCACAAACGTTTCGCACGCGCAACCAGCCACAAGCAACTTGCAACAATCGCAGTCGCAGTCAGCCAACCGAAGGCACAGTGTTCTAACGAAAATCCGTTGATTTCCAAATCAAAGGCCGCAGGAGTAGCAAAATTTCACTTAATTGCAGAAGCGATTAATAATTTGGTGAGTGAGTGCGAAGCATAACTTAGAAATATGTTTGTATGGGGCAAAAAATAGAGTTAAACAATTGAAATAAATGCGAAATGCGAATGAAGGTAGAAACTCAAAGTGACATGGCGAATGAACAAGCGAACTTTTGGTGCACAAAGAATGCTCGGCCGTGAAAGAGCGCTTTCTGTCTGAGTAATTTTTCATAGTTTAGATTTTTTTTTTCGAAAAAAAAACTCGTAATTTTGCAAATGGACGAAACAATTGTGACAACTGAAAAGTGCTAGCTGCAAGACCGACTATTGTGCCGAGCTCACTGCCTTTCTTTGTGCCGCCAAAGTTTCAGTGAGAATTTTTGAAAAACGACTTGCCCCGCTGAAGGTGAAACAGTTGCGAAGCAATTTGTGTTGCCGCAAATTAAATGGACATTAAAGTGCAAACACAAGCTTACCGATAAAAATTTGCCGACAACACCGTATGTATGTATGTATATACAGTATAGAGTAAAATAAGGCCCAATTTGTGGTAGCCGCACAATATTCGGCTCCAAATTAAGATGAAGTGGACAGGCAAAGTTTCACGGTGATTAAGGAATTTGCTTGGATATTTATGTGTATATACTGATGTATATGTACATATCAGCACTTTACTGCGTATTTGCAGCACCTAGGGTGTGGCTAATTAATATTGTGTCGCATATAGCTAAGAAGTGTTAGCAAGAACTTCGCAATTAAGACGGCCAAAATACTTGCGAAAAATTGGGTTTGGCGTTTCATGAAAAGTTAAGTGAATAATGTTTGAAAATAATAGGCTTCTCTTGAAGAATACGAAAGATATTGAAACTTGCATTTGATTTTTAACAGAAAGGCAGATATTCAAAAATAAGATCAATATACACAGTCTTCAAGAATTGTATCTCAAAGAGCTGTGTAAAATTTCATGAAGATCTGTTGAGTTGTTCTCGAGAAATCTTGCCAACCGACTTCAAAAACACATTGTCGAGAAAAACGCATTCAAAAACGGCACACTTAGCCTAGCTAGCCTCGAGCACACAAGTTCTCAAGGCTGTATCTCCGAAAGTATTACTCGGATCAACTTGAAAATTTAGGGCAATATTCTAGAGCTGTTGTAGAATTCATTAAAACAATAAAAAAAATAAATTTTTTGAAACTCGTAAGCCCGTAAACCCATGTAAGTGCTTAGGAAAGGTCACCATAAGAAATTATGAAACTATTATGTACTATATTTGATACAACTTCGTTCAGTAGCTCACCAGTGAAACATAACCTCTAAGTTCTTAAATAAAAATGTTTTTTTCTCTGAATTTATTTGTAGAAGAACGCTTCTAAATGCAACCAATTCATTATTTTGTACAAAAAATTGCTTATCTTAAATTTTTTAAAAATTCTGTATTTTTTTTGTAAAATAAAAATATTATTTATTCGTATATGAATAAACTATGTGTATATAAAAATGCAATCCATAATTCAACAAATATGTGCATGTGTGCCGCCAGAGTATTAAAGCTAGCATTTTTCAATTAAAAATTTGTTAGATTTAAGTATGGCTGTATTATGTTATTAATACAATGAAATAATAAATATTAAATTTTAATATGAATTTTCCCTTGGATTTAGCTAAATCCGCAAATGAATTATAAATTTGAGAAGAAAAAATATTTTTTTTTGAATTTTCAAACAATATTAAGTAAGAAATGGACTGAATCAAACCAGTAGGAAGTTGTTGAACATTGTTAAAGCTTCTATAACATGTGATTAAGAAGGAGAGTTAGTTGCATTTAACAACAGAGTTCTTTATGTCGTATCACATTGTTTGTCCACGATGGACTCCTAAACTACTGAACCGATTTTAGCAAAATTTAGCACACTGTGTTCAGTTTGAAGCAACTTAGAAGATAGGAAAGCCAAAACAATACATAAATAAGAAGCACAGTGAAAGCTGTGTTAAATAGACGTTCTATTAAATGAACGCTCCATTGAGGGGACAACATCAATAACTGGTCAGAAAGGCTCTTTTGTCAGTGTCTGTTTATGGTAGATTTCACTGTATATATTTCTAAACATACGCACGTATTCCCAATAATCCATAAAAATATAATACAATTGAACTTCCATCACTCACACGTCTATAACTCAAAGTTCTCCACAACTTGAACTCTTGAATTAACAATAGAAGTCAAATTGCAAACAAATTTCCTGCCATAACTCGAATGTTTTGTGGATTATGCTGATTCGAGTTAGGAAAGTTTAACTGTAATTATAATTTTCACTGTAGTTACAATTTGTCAGCTAAGTTCTGGTAAACTTAACCTTAGATCCTTAACTTAAAGATCCTTTTTTTGACTCGAACTGACAGATGCTGTTAACCCAACTGAGAAAACAGCATAACATTGGTTATGCTTTCCATTGACATTTATTTGTATGAACACATTCAAAACTAAACCTAAAGTACAATTCCCTGGATTCCTATACCAACAAAAACGAGTTCGCCTTTATTCGTAAATGAAATTTTCACTGTATTGAATAGTTCATTATATGAATAATGGTATACTCGTAAAACATATACCACAGCAATGCGTGGCCGGAAGCACTAGTTTCTTCGCAATTTTATATTCAAATTCATGTGTTTTATGAGTGAAGGGCTTTTAAGAATATTTGAAACAGATTTTTACTTTTCTAGTGCCCAAAAGCTTACTGTTCTTTAATTAGTGCAAATTTTTTTTCACACAAAGGCTTGGAGTAACAGTTTCATATCTTCAAAAAAGTCTCAACGGCATTGGGAAATACTTTTTATTCCCTACGGAATTGCTTTATCTTAGAAGAAGAAAATTGCTTGTCTGACATTTTTAAAGATTTAAAAGATACCACAAATTGACGAAACCCAAAGTATGGTTGCGAAAGACACCTAAAAATACCTACCAACATTTATACTACTGTTATATTTGAGAGCTTAAGCTATCTCATTCAAAGCTATTATGTTTTCTGTACCACCACAAAAGTTATATTTTGAATGAAATTTTTTAGCTTTACAACATGCGTTCGTTTGCTTTCATATTTCCATTTGTTTTCTCGACATATAAAGCAAAAGCTTCAGGCTTTTACCCTCCTAAATGCTGGTCCATGCTTCCATTTATCTAGCTGTGCGCTTGACCATATGTGTGCGCCTTCACGGCACTGCGTCTGCAACGACATTTATTTGCTTAGAATTTGAAAATGTGAAAACTTTGCGCAAATGCACACAATTAAACACGAAACCACAAATGAACAACAATTGCAACCACCGCCAATTAGACAGACATACCTGCCGGTGCACACATGCATATATATAGGAGATGTGTATATGCCGGTGGGGTAGTGCAACAAAGAAAAGTCAAATCCAAACAAATAAACCGTTGAGTGATGTGTAAATGTGGCAGGTAAATTGTTGTTGTGTCTCTTGATTTGGTTGCCATAACAGTATTGAAATGGAAACGAATTAAGCAGCAGCTTCAAAGTAAATACCAGCGGATTTAGTCAACAATGGCGGTTGTAATTGTTGGATGTCACTTATACGCACATATATATATACGTTTGTCAGTATATATATGTCACCTTGTCGCATTACATCTGCATTACAAGCGCTACTGGCAGCCACTCAAATGCTCACCGTGTGTAATGAGAATGACAGTTTTATTGTAATACTTTTTTTGCTAAATTACTTTGATGCTTCAAAAGTGAAAAGTTAATATGAAAAAGCTTCACTTAATTTATGTATATACCTTTTATGCAAACTTTTATAGGCGCGCCAGCCACTCGAACGGCATGTAGTGTCATACAAATGACAAGGATGCACGCCTGCTTGAATGGTTTCACACTGCGTATACGCGACATTAATGTCATGTAAATTTATGCATGTTGATTTTGCTCGCGCTGACTCGCTGTCTCACTGTGCTTGGCAAACACTTTGATTTCTTCATATGCTGGCAGTGCACACATTCACATAAGCTTTCTAAATGCCGTTTCAATTTAACTGCTGTCTTTGTTTTGCGGAAAGCGGTGGCGTATGAGTGATTTCAATCGCGATAAAGCGCCACATTTGAGCGTTGACAGACACTCAACGATGGCATGATGAAGAAATTGAGCTCTCAATGCATAAGAAAAGTAATTTCAAGTTTGATTGACTATGAAGCGCAGCGATTTCCTCGTTTATCACTCGCTTCTTATTGATTAATAATGTTGATTTAGTGCAGAAAATTATTAATAAATAAAAAATAATTACACATTAACTGTTGACAGACTTGATGGATTTGCTGTGCTTTTGTTATGTAATGCAGTAAAATATTGAGGCTGTTTGGAAAATTTTTGCTTGTAAGGGTTGAAGAATTTCAGAAATGTATACAGTGTTTTAGGAAATATTGCAGGTACAAAGTGGAGGTTTACTATAATTTGTTTACCTCTTGAAAAAATATTATAAGTGGAACAACCTAGTATGTTCTGTTTGAGTTGGAATTTTACCTCATGCATTTTCCTACGTCAAATTATGAGTATAAAAAAATCACATAAAGTTCGATATTAACTTCCTTTCCTTATATCATTTGCTTTGGAGGTTCTTAAAAAATATTATACAATCAGTATATCTTTCTGCATTGTATGAAAGACATTTTATGCAATCTTTTAGTGGGATTCTATAAGTTATTGATTAAAAGTGTTTAAATCCAAACAGCGGTCTATTAAAAAATCGCTTAATAATAAAGTTCTTCAGCTTATATCTTGATCTTAGAGCTTTTTGATATAATTTATTACCAAAACTCTTCACTCATAAAATATTCAGTGCAAATATTATATGTAAATGTGATTTAAGATTACTCTCTCTTGTAGTTATTCCACCAGAGGCGGTATATTTAGGCTTTCTAATGAGCTATTATTGTTATTAAGAGGCACACCGAGTGTGAGATCTTAAAAAACGATTTTCGGGAACTAAAAAAAACATGTTTGAAAAAAATTAAAAAAATTTCAGGTTGCGAAGGATCTCCGACAGCGCAAACAAAGGTTCTCCCCTGCTACATTATGTGCTTTCACGTGAATGAAACTTAGAAAAAAATTCTCACTAGAAGATACAAATAAAGACTGATAGGTCTTGTGTTAAGAAATATCTACAATTATCACGCAAAAAATCTTTCATTTATTTAAAAAATCGTCACCTGAAATGCAAAATAACCCACCGAAGAATTCGAAGTTGAGTTTTTCATTGCTTCCGATTTACTACAACATTTTATACATGTATTGTCGTAAAATTTCAAGCTCACAGATATAACCAATGTATTGGTTACCATTTTATAACCAAAACCCAAATTTTGTTTCAATTTGCGTGGTCTCTATTATATTGCTATTCTTCGCATATTAACATATTAAAAGTGATGTTACGTTATTTTGATTTTAAGTGACGAAATTCTCTAAACAAAAAAAAATATAAAACTTTACTCATATTTATTACCTTTTGACGAAGAATTGAAAGTTACATCAAATAAATTTTTTTTTTTAAGCGAGCTTCTTCAAGATTTTTTGTAAGATAATTGTTTAAATTTAATTGTTGTTAAAGCCTTATATGCAAATTTGCGCTAATTAATTTCAAAATTTGAGTTGCAGCGAAACCTGTTTTTGTAATTTTCTTTTAATGACTTTATAGGTCAAAATAATAATACAAGGCCACCATAAGCAATGCTGTGACTCACACCGATTGACAAATGTGGCAGCAAAAAATACTTACAATAAATAAGATAAAGCTCATAAATAAACACATCAGTAACATTTGAACGAGTTTGAACAGCGGCTTACCACAGCTTAATAATAAATAAGCAAGCAGCTTTTTTACGCAACTCTCACTTTACACATTTCTTTTGAATATTTTTGTGAAATATGCCGCTTTGTTGACATATTCCTTAATTATTATTCCTTTTATATTTCGTGCTTATTAAAGCGTATCAAAAGCTTTGAATTAAACATTTTGCTTGCTTTAATGTGAGTTCGTTGAAAATTTCAGTAACTTTCACAATGTAGAAACAAAAATTTAGAAATGAAATGGGATAAGCTGTTAAAAAAATAACCGAAATCTGTTAAACAAATTTAAATGACGTCTTTTTGTGGGACTAAAATCGAACTCTAAATCACAAACTTACCTAGTAGATTTGGTATTTTCTCTTACTGTACAGTTTTTGTGAGTCTGTTTTGTATTATTTTGAATTTGACTAGTAGTTTTTAGAATCACAAGGGATTGGCGCTTCAACTGTTCATAGTGGAAACTCCCGGAAACATAAGCCTGCACAGAAAACTACGAGATCTTTTAATATAATGCAAGCGGTTAACTGTATCTTACTTAAGAAGGCTCAATGACTTGCTGAGCTTGCTAACTCTGCTGATAATTTATTGGCAAATTATATTTATATGATCTTCAAAATACTTAGAATAACCAGTTCGGACAATGAACTCAGTTTCTGCTTGCCGAAACAAGTAATTTTTGCATGTGTAAGGCACATTTGTTTGTAGGTATGCATATATGCGATGATTACTTTATGGGATTAATAAAGATTGAAGCTTTTTTATTTGAATTCATTAAATTAGAAAACAAAAAAACAAAAGAGTTTTCAATTTGGGTGCATAATTTTGGATAAGCTAAGCATGTTACAGTACTGAGATGACGTAAATAAATGACAGAAATGGATTCCAGCATACGCTCTTCTTATTGCTTTGTAGTTTTCGTGTGATTCATTGTTAATCATCAGCACAATTGATAAATCCTACGTCTTTTTGTAGGCCTCTGAACCACTTTAGATTTCTATGAGAAGCTTCTTTCTTCAAACATAATTTGGACACGAGGTATAGAAAGGCAAATAAAGCTCAATAAAGTTTTCTGATCAGCTTAGCTTTTATTACTTCTGAATGAAATTTATGCATAAGAACAATAGCACACATCATATTTATTATAGCTAAAACCTTGTAAACGCCAGCCACATAAATATGTATGTTAGCTTAAAACTTCAAAACTTTCATAGCAGGGATTGCAATGCCAAATTTTTATTTGAATTTCGTCAGTCGGCACATTCCAAATGCTCTTCCGTGCATTTGTTTATTGACATACAAGTTTTTAGTATCCATTCCAAGGGAATCTCTTGATGCGTCACTACTTTTAAGTGTCTGCCTGAACATATGATTGCCAACACGCGCACACACACATATGGATTCTGAGCATTCCGCCCGTCTTTGATGGCCATGCTCATAATTCTGAATGCAATAACTTTTCAACACATAGTGGCAGCCACTGTAGCAAGGTGGCATTTATGAAAGTCACCATATGTGTAGCACCATACTTGACATTCGGCGACGCTGCGCTGGGCTTGACAGCGCTGCCAAGAAGATCATGCTAGCACACGACTTGGTTCGCCGGAATTTCAGGTCGACTGTGACAAATGCATAATCCACTCGAAATGAACACAAACGAATTGCCGGGCTATTCAAGAAAACGCTGCGGCAACATACATTCTTGCGAGCGTTGCGGGCGTTGATTATGGTCGTGCGCGCTGAAATTGTCGCTGCATTCAATAGCGACGGCACTCGTACTCGTGCATTTCCCCGGCAGCGCGCCGCGGCGATGTTTGCGAGTGTTAAAAGCTTACAATAAATCCACTTAGTAGCGTCCTTTCTTGTAATAAAAGCGGGCGAAAGCTCATCGAATATGCGGCCATTGCGACGTTCTCGAGTGCTGCACCCACACACACACACATGCAAACGTCACTACATACTTATCGTGTAATTTTAAATGAATGTATGCACACTCGCTCGTGCACCAGTCAGCTTGCAACATGCTGAGTCAATAGTTTGTTGGCCGCTTGTTTTTGATTTGCTCGAAAGCGTTCAAGCACTCACACAAATGCACAAATGCACGAGCGTACAAGTGCGCCTTGGCATTCCATTGAATGTGTTGCAGTTTCCTTTACTTGCTTGCATTTCCCATTGCCTTAAAATGTTGCAACAATAACGTGGTATTTTCAACTTTGCCAGCACTCTGCGCTCGCACATTTGAAAAACTGCTCGAAATGGATTTCTTTGAGAAATTTATTTATTTAATAGAAGTGCAGTGGCCACATCGGCGCTTACCAAAACTGAAAAAAAATAACTTTCACAATATTTATTTGGAGTATTTTAAGTTACTGTTTGCTCGACAACTTCATTACAGACATTTGTAGCAGAAAGCAAGAGTATAATAAATACTAGAAGTAACTAAAAATTGCGATCTACTGGCAATGTATTTCATTCGAAAATAAATGCGAAGAAAAATCAGTAAACCGTTCGTAAGAACAAAGAGAAAAACAGTGAGACTCCGCAACTGCTTAGTTGGCACTCTTTACGCTCTGTGTTTTGCATTGACATTTCATGTTTTCAAAGTAAAATGCAGACTGGTCTGGATCTCTTAGTGTTAAGGAGGCGATTGCAAGCTTAATTGGTAACGTGAGCTCTAGTTTGAATAAGCTCCTTACTAGAACATTTCTCAACCCCAAAAAATTCAATATTTCATACACTTGTTATACCATAAACCTCGGCTTGTATGATCTGCAGTTTCCTCGGTAAATTTTGGCTTCTTCGTTTTGGCCCATTTGTTAGATTGTTAGACAATATTGACATCATACTAACGTACTCAAGGCTCTTGAGCAGTAATTGTGCGTTTAATGAATGTAGGGTTCTCAGATTCTTAGACAGTATCGACATCATATTGTGTAGTCGAAAAACTCTTTTCGTATTTCTAATCAAACTTTAACTTTTTTTTTTTTATATATAATGAACGTTAATGAACCAAATATTTACCTTTTTGGTTGACCACTTTTTGTCATTTTTCCGCTAGAGACATTATTCCATCAGTGTAAAACGTTTCTGGTTTCTCAGCGAAAAACTGCGACAAGTACTTTTCACAGGCTGCCATTGAAGCCAACTTTACTCTATTAAGTAGGTCTACATTGGCCGAAACAAATGGTAATCCGTTGGTGCAAGGTCAGGGCTATGTGGTGAAAGCATCAAAATTTTCCAGCGAAGCTCTGCCAGTTTTTGCCGAGTCATCAAAAATATGTGTGGTCTAGCGTTGCCCTGTTGGAAGTCCTTTCTGTTGATCAGTTCTAGCCTTTTTTCGATTGCTTCCTTCAATCTCATCAGTAGTTGACAGTAAAATGTAGATGCAATCGTTCGACGAGGCTGGAGCAGCTCATAGTGTATGATTCCTTTCCAATCCCACTAAACACTCAGCATAACCCTACGAGGAGACCAATTTTTGAGCTTCACCACGCTTGGACCAAGATATTTTTCGCACATTATTGTCCCATTTGATCCACTTTTCGTCTCCTGTTATCATGTGCTTCAGAAATTGTGCTATTTCATTTGGTTTCAGCAAAGAATCGCAGATGTTAATGCGGTCCATTAAATGTTTTTTACAGACAATTCATGTGATACCCAAATGTCCAGCTTCTTTTTGTAGCCAGCCTACTTCAAATTCTTCAAACCCATTTTATGATGAACGTTCCTTAGCGATGCCCTGGCTGCTTATGTGACGGTCCTTGTCAATATTTTTTATAATTGCATCGACTTTTTTCAACGATACGTCGACTAAAGCGAGGTGCATCTTTCACATCAAAATTTACAGAACGGTAGCGAGCGAACCAATGTTGTGCTACAACGCCGTCTCCGTAAACTTCACAAATTTTATGGGTGGCTTTCGTGGCTTTCGTGGCATTCTTCTCTTTTTTATACGAAAATTTCAAAATATAGAGAATTTCTTCATTATTTTCACTAATTTTTTCAACTTCCCCGAATTAATTTATTTTTTGGTTAAATGAAGCTTAAAATTTCACCTTTCCACACTATATGCATGACGTTGAGTTAAAAAGATGTTGAGATCATCTGCCATCTCACTAATGCCAACACATTGAATTTCAAGCAATTTTTCTTTAATTATTTCGATGGTATCGTCATTAAAGGAGGTGGTTGGCCATGACAGGTTTTTAACGACTTTCACTGAAACACTTGCCTTCGTGGTAAAGTAGACTTCCAAAAATACTTCTTCAACATTTTCAATTATTCTGCGCACAAAATTTCAAGCAAACTCGAAGTGCAATTATTTTCTTGGTAAAAATCCGAAGGCAAACTTTTCGCGAGGTAAATAAACAGCTGAAGAACGCATACTGTTTGGCATATGGAGATCAAACTTCACACCAACATAAAAAAGTTCGAACCACAAAATCTAAAAAAAAAAAAACAAAATTGTTCATTGATTCGGTTAGTGCGCGCAGTTTAAATGTAGTCCGCAGTCTATTAAAATTAGATATTTGATTTAAATTTGATAATTAAAAATATTTAAAACTGGCCTCATAACTTCGTTCACAAATTTAGTAAAGTATTTAAGAATGTTTCGAATACCTGAACTTGTGAAGATTCGCTTATCTTTTACACTTTTATTCATACATAAATTCAACTGAAAGTCTTTTGGTTAATTTAAACTGCTTTAACCGCACGCCGACACAAGTTTAAAGTTATAAATCAACACAATGAAGGTGAAATAATTAAATTGATAGCAAATTGTTTGAATTAGCATAATTATTATAATTATGTTGGCATACCACCAAATTTTAAAGTACATTATATCAATATTCTAATTGCATTTCATACGCTCTTTACGCGCTCCACACAGCGTTATTGGCTATTTTGCGCGACTAGCTCATTTATGGTCTCATTTGGTGGTAATTTATGAAAAAATCAAACGTGGAATTTTTGTAGACTGTTCAACACGCATACTAATAGCCCTAAATAGGCGGCAAACAACAAAGCAATTAACCACGGCAATTTATGGCTTTGGCATATTTACATTATTTATGACCCGTTCGTTCTTTTCACACCTCTTCGCTATTGATTAGTTGTTGCTTAGGTGGGAAAATTACCAAATTTAATATTTCATGTGTATGTGTGTGTGTATGTGTATGTGAGACAGTCTCTAAATTATATTAATATGCATAGTTAGAGTTTGCTTAAAAAGAGTTTGGCTAATAATTTGATAATATTAAATAATCATTAATAATCGATTTCTGAAATATTTTACTTTAATTAATTGTTGTAAAAAAGTATGAATGGTGCAGAGAGCATGGTAAAAAAGTTCAAATTGTCTGAAATTCGAGAGAGTAAAAAGTATTTTTGCGCTGCCCTTCAGTTGCCGCCAATTACAAATTTAATTAAGTAGATAATCGGTAAATTAATGCCTCGTGCGAATGCGTCGTTTTTGTGTAAATACTTTTACATATTTAAATATGTATCCATGGCCTGCTAAATACTTGTGTAATTTAAAATAAACGCTGTAAGCTGCTGACTGCGCGGCAAATTATTTAATACTCAAACAAGCATATCGAATTTCGATTTCAAAATAGCTCTGTGGAATTTCGCTCCATTCATCAATAATATTCGAAAAAGGTGTTGTTTTTTCCCGGTCAATTTACAGCGCTGATAACCTATTTCACGGTGAAGTGCACCAAATTACAGGCTGCAGTGGTGATTAAACAGCGCCATTCATGGAAGTGCTTGGAAACACAGCTCGCTGATTGAACAGATTTTCACTCAAGCCGATCAAATAAAAAACATATTTTTATTTTTTTACTACTGACTTTTGTCAATTGCTGTTGCTTTACGTTTACATATATTTGACGATGGCAGTACACTGTTAAATAAAAGTAAGTAAACTATTGAAATCTGTTCAGGGGATTACTCTGTGGTGATGTTGCTTAAACAAACGATACGAACTTAACCGAATTTCGAACAAATTTTCTTTAATTTCAAGATTTTGATATTTTTTGACTCGGCTCTAACCGCGTGGTAGTGTCTACGCCATTAAAGAAAAATATTTTGCGAGCTGTGTATCAACCAAATGCAAAGTTTTAAAGTGTTGAAGACAAAAGTAGCTATAAATTGGAATTTTTTTTTTTTTTTAATATACAAAATGTTGGAAAAGAAAATGTTTGTGGCATCAAGTCGGGACTAACTTTTGTTTAGTTGAAATTAACAAAATAATCTGAAATACCTTGAATGCAACTCTAAATAAATTTTAATTTTTCTTATCATGAATCTAACTTAGGGATGTCCGATATACATCGATGCATCGAAAAAATCGATGTTTCCTTTCCGATGCATCGAAAAAATCCGATGTTTTCAAAGGCATTCGATGTATTCGATGCATCGATGTATTTTCAAGAAACATCGGATAACTTTTTTTGCCGGGCTTTTACTTGGAAACATTGTGTAAACGTTTAACAAAATAAAAGTGTGGAAAAGAATAAAATATAAATTTTTACTATTATCTTAATACGGAATTGATTGGAAAAGTAAGTATCGTAATGGAATAAGTTGATGTTTTTTTTGTATGGAATTTAATATTGTTGTTTTAGAAAAACAAACATTATGGCTCCAAAAAAAAGCGGCGTATGGAAGTTTTATGACAAAGAAGAAGGAAACAACTTGGCAAAGTGCAGACTTTGCCGAAAAAACATTAAATCATGCGGAAATACAACCAACCTGATGGGGCACCTAAAAAATATTCATAAGGCAGCTTTCCGAGAGCTTACCGATGATGGCTCAACAAAATTACGGATTCTTTACCCTCAACAAGTTTTAAATCTATAAAGGAACCCACTAAAGAAGCAGATAGAAGTGACGCCTTGAAAGAACCTGAAAATAAAACTGTTGGTCCACCAAAACGCCAAAAAACTATTCAAGCTAGTTTTGAAGAGATTTATGCTTTCTCGGCCAATGGTGACAAAACTATTAAAATTAATAATGCCTTAGTATATATGGTGTGTAAGGATAATCAGCCATTTACTATTGTAGAGAACGAAGGCTTTCGCAATTTCCTTAAAGTGATTGAGCCGCGTTATAAACTTCCCAATAAAACAACACTCACTCGTTGGGTTGATGACAAATACGCCGCCCTATCAGGAATCATCCGTGAAAAGTTGTCGGGCATTGAAAATCTGACTTTGACAACTGACATGTGGTCAGAATCGATGTCCATGAGGAGCTTTCTTGGAGTCACAGCTCATTTCGGTGTTGGCAGTGAGTTGTTTTCTATCACTCTGGGAGTAAGCCAATCAAATGAACGCCATACATCACAACACATTGCTGAAATGCTGCTGAACACTTGCGACGAATGGAGTATTGACAAAGACCAAATTTCGGCTGTGGTGACGGACAATGCACCAAATATGGTGAAAGCTGTAGAGCTAGCCTTTGGTAAAAAGCACATACCTTGTTTTGCTCATATTTTAAACTTGGTTGCACAAAATTCAATAGAACAATGCAAACCACTACGCGAGTTAATAAGCAAAGTCAAAGATGTTGTGACGTGGTTTAAACAGAGCAACATAGCAAGCAACGAACTCCGTAAATCAACCTCAGACGAAACTAAATTAATTCAACAGGTGCCTACTAGATGGAATAGCACATATTATATGATTGAGCGATTCATCGAACTTCGTGAGATTGTTAACAATATAATCATCAGACACAAAAATGCACCAGCTATGCTGCATGCGTCAGAACTTACACATCTAAGTTCAGTTCTACAGGTACTACGTCCAATAGAAGCTGCTACGAAGGAGGTCTCAGGTGATAAGTATTGCACTAGCAGCAAAGTAATACCACTTATTCATTGCCTCGTTTTAAAAATTAAGCCTCTGAGCTTCGACGACTCGATTGCCAAAGAGCTACAGTCTCTGGTTCTTAAGGAGATTCAGAAGAGAATGGGTGTCATCGAAAACGTAACTCCCCTCGCTATAGCCACGGTATTGGACCCCAGATTCAAGAAAATGCATTTTACGGATCCGCTTGCATGCTCTGCTGCTGTAGGAAAAATAAAATATCTCATGAAAGCCGCAGCCCACAACACGACCAAAGATTCGGAGTCATCGGAACTTTCTGATAAAAATGAGGATAACTATTCATTGTGGGAGGACCACCACAAGCTAGTCCATAAAAGTTGGAAATTGTCAAAGGCCGATGACACTATTTCTGATGAGCTGGCCATATATCTACGTTGCCCAGTGGGTAGACTCACTGAAAACCCATTGGAAATTTGGAAGGACTTGGAGATACAGCTCCCACAATTGAAGCCAATCGCATATAAATATCTGACCATGGTGGGAACGTCAGTCCCGTCAGAGCGACTGTTTTCAAAAGCGGCCCAAATCGTAACTCAGCAGAGAAATAGGCTTAAAGGCAAGAGATTAAACAAGCTTTTATTTTTGCAAACTATCCCTAAGGAATATTGGTATTAATAAAGAATGACATTATTTTTATTATTATAATTCTATTATTTATAATTCCATTTTCTTAAATTTAAAAAAAAAACACTCGATTTTGAAAAAACATCGATGTTTCTTAAACGATGCATCGAACACCATCGATGTATATATTCGATGCATTGAATCGGAAAAAAAATCGATGTATTTCCGCAATGGACACCCCTAATCTAACTGTTAAAACCTGCGCAGGCAAAAATATCAGACACATTACCATATTTCTTGAATATTAGAATTCCCTTATACATACATAAAGCCAGTGTTTCTTTCTTTTTGGTAGTTGTGACGATAAACCGTTGTGATTACAATTTGAGTATAATTTCCGTTGGCCGCATTGTTTGCAAGGAGAAGTCCTTGGAGAGATTATGCAAGAGTTTTGGTCGCAGCACTGAGCATAGAGCAACTCTAAAGGCGAACTGTACGAAGGAAGTTGTTAAAAGCGATATAACCTCGTGAGCACTTTATTGCCTTTGTTGCACACTTAATTTTTTTAACATATTTTACAAATTGATCGATTTTCAGGGAATAAAATCAATAGAATGTTTTAAATTAAATATTCTCTCCGAATTTCAATAAAAGATATTACGTGTTAATTAAATTTTTTTGATAAAAAGTCAATGATTCATATATCCTGAAAAATGCCTGCAAAGATATCCGATTTGGACAGATAAGATGCAATACTTTAGAGACAATATTTGTGCGAAGTTTCATTCCGATAAAGTTATTATCTCTTGATTTATATGTAAAATGAATTTAAAAAAAATTACAAAAATTGTTTAATCCATCCGAAACTGTTCAAGTCCCCAAAATACCGAAAAAGTGGACTACAGTATCTACTGTTGAATTTTGACCTTAAAAATATAATATATATGTCAATGTATAGGATATACAATTTAAATTCAGATAAAATCCTCTCGTGATAATATAATCTCTGTGTATTAAAAATGGGCTGAATCGGGTCAATACCTCCCTGAGACCCCATATACCTAATATAAAGTTTTTTGAACAACCGGGTGACTTTCTGCGGCCAGTTGTGAGTTATCTGAATGAAAATGAGAGGGTGAGTTCTACTATAATAGTGTATCTTTGTGCCGAAAATTAATTGAGCAAAAACTTGACTTAGCCACATATAACTTATATCAGGATTTTCGAACATCCGTAATCCATACGTATATAATCGGTGATTGTATGTGAGGTACCTTAATGAAACTCAGGGAACTCCCATATTATCCTGAAGAAATTTATCGGATTTTGATTATTGTAAGTCGCAGGAATATAAAATTTTTTATATTTATCCTTTTCAAATAATATTGAACACGTTTTATCATGTTGGCTGGGTAACTTTGTTTTGGTCAACCAATGTTCAAAGTGTATATCACCAAAAATTTTTTTTTTTTTTATTTTTATTTTATTTTATTAAAGCTTACATAATAAACAAATTATTATATAAACTAAAGTACGCAGCACTAGCATCATAGGCTTTCGGCTGAATCACCAATAATATTATCTCTTGCTTTATATATATGTATGTATGTACAACAAAGTTTTGAAAAAAATTTTACTAATTCTTTAGAGCATGAAGCGAACAGCTTGGAACAATACCTAATAAATATAATAAACACGTTGTTTTAAATTTCATAAAAACATTATGGAGTGTAGCTATCTTGTTTGAAAGGCTTTAGTTCGCCCAATATAGACACTTTGCACGCTTTAATTAAATCCTAAAAATTGAAGCCTGTTCTATAAAAACTATTTGTGAGAACGTAGGAAATCCCAATAAAGTTGTGAGGAAATGAGGATGCTTGGAGAAGGAAAATGTGATTCCAAAATGGATGATATGATTACATATCCTATTCCAGGTCTAGTATGATTAACAAGTCTTCTATGTTTAGTTAAGCAGGTTACTTTTAAAGAGTATAAGTTTCTTATTAATTAAGACAAAGGTGAGCTAAGCTCGGCGCCTCAGAAAGTTTTACAGGTATCTTCAAATACGAAGTCCTTAATACATACATGTTAGCTCATCTTACTGCATAATTCTGATAT
>JAPZAG010001029.1:0-25466 GCA_027475135.1 Bactrocera correcta
TTTTAAGCCATCTCAGTAAACACCAACCGTATATAATTTGTTAATAAAATTTCTATAAATCCACCCTGGAGTTTTGTGTACTCATTATACCCTGAACAGGGTATATTAAGTTTGTCACGAAGCTTGTAACACCCAGAAGGAACCGTCGGAGACCCTATAAAGTACATACATATATAAATGATCGTTTGTCGGATCACTATAAAATATAGCTGCCATACAAACTGAACGATCGGAATCAAGTGCTTTTATGCAAAGCTTTCGCATTTGACGTGGCACCTTCACGAAATTTGGCAAGGGTTACTCCGAAAAATTTGTTCAGATCGGATTACTGTAGCATATAGCTTCCAAATAAATTGAACACATAGTTACTAAAAGTACTATGAAGGGTATATTAGCTTCGGTGCAATTAACGTTTTTTTCTTGTTTTTATCTGCATATAAAATATGCCGAAATTTCCATTCCTTTTTTTAAGTCAACACCTGCACACTCTATATATCTACGAATATGTGTGCAAAAAAAATGAGAAATGGTAGCCAAACCTATTGAAGCTTATCATATGCTATACAACAGGAAACGGAAGTGACCGTCAGTGGATGCATGGCATAACGCACATACAATACCATATGGTATGCTGATAAACATGTCGCTATAATTGGAACTCAGCATAACTATATAAGTAGACATACTTTTTGTTTGAGTGTGTGCAACTGTCTGCCATGCGACCGACACAATTTATTAATAATTTTCATTCATTCGCAACCAATATTCTGCAAAACGCAATATGCCGTCCAAACCAGTGAATCTGAGTGGTGTGCATGTATTGCGGCTGCGTAGCTGTGGTCACCGCGGCAACTACGTGTATATAACTGTGTATTACCCCACATAACATATGAGTGTTTACGGACAAGTGTGTTCGGCGACGTGCAAAATATGTATTAAGGAGCGGAGGTTTCAGTTTTGGACACGTTATTGCCTTAAGATGATTCTGATATATGCAACAATATAATACAGAAATTGCTGAAGATATCAACTATGTTGAAACAATTTTTATATAACGATTTTCGGACCACAATTCGAGTTCTTGTAATCAGAAAAGCTTTACATTTACCTTTTCCGGCGATTTTTAGTTAAAAATTTCATTTTATTTTTAATGGCTTGAAAGGAATAAAATATTTACATATTTCCAACATATTTTTAAATCTTTAAAATTTAGCTAAGCAATTTTGTTTATTAATTTCGCAATGTTTTTCACAGTGGCATATACAATAAATAACTGCAAAAGCAGGAAATGCTGAGTCAACATAATAAGAAACTAACATTACCTTACCACGAGAAAAACTCTCAAGTTTTAGTTGACTCTCTTTAACTCTATTTGGATATATTAATATTATTTACAGTCTGTCCTTGCAAATTATGTTACCCAAAATATTTAAAAATATATAACCCTGCCTAAATCCATATACATATATACCCAAGTAACAGCTCAACGGAATTTTTCATACTCCAAATACTTTAGACTGCAGACATTTTTGCTGTTGTTGCCATTGTTGAGTCACATCAGCGATTTTAATATGTGCAGGACCGCAAGTCAATTCAATTATTTGATTAACTTCCAAAAGCATAACTCTGATAGCGTTGGCGAAGAGCGCACAGTGGGTCCATATATGTATGTAAAGTTACAGTGCCAACGGACCCATTAACCAATTAACCAACGGAAGCGTGCAATCAACACCAACTGAGTACCAACTGCAGTCAGAATGAGTACTGGGGAATATTCACCACGAATATGTATATGTCTTTCAGGTGCAGTTTATAGAGTAATCCCGGCTTTCTCTCTTGGATGATAGCTCACATCTGTCAATTTGTCAAAGTGAGGCACACCGAGCACAGATGGTTAAATGACATTACACCTTGTCAAGAATACAGAAAGCATGGAAAATACGTAAGTGTTGTTGTATTTGCGGTTGATCTCAGGTGCTTTTGAACATATCAGTTGATTGTGTAAAGCCGTCGGCGGGTCTTGCCTTTGAAATATGTATGTGTGAATATCTTAAAATTTTGTTGCATTTAGAGCAAGCAATCATAATAAATGTTACCTCCAAGTTTTAGATTGTGAAACATGAACATCTAATATTTTTTGTTGATTTCTTTTTATGACACATACATATATGACCCTTAATTAGCGCATAAACATGTAAAATTGGGGTCAAGCACACATATTCATATCTTTCATAGAAAACCCTTTTTTGTACTACACCCAAAATAAAAATATTTTCATCGTATAGAGTAATTCATAAAACAAAAATTCGATTTTTTGAACTTTCGAACCAGATTAACCATCTTAAAGTTTGTCGTGTTGCTTGTATAAATTGCCCATATCTTCGTTAAGTTAAGTATTTTCATTTCACCCGCCTAAGCATTTAGTTATATGTCCATCTTTTTATAATTCAAATGCCATACATGACGAATCTTTTACAATACTCCAAAAAAAAAAAAAATCACACATAAAGATGCAACTCGAACTGCTAAATGCTGAATCCTAAACTCTCGCTCATGGCTATCAAATTAAAATATAATATAAAACGTCAAATGATAAACAAAGAGTAGTGCAATATTGCAATTTCCCAAATTCGCACACATGCATTTATACAAACTTACTCGAATACTCGCATCCAAATGCGTACACGCATGTGTATTACGTATTACGATTCACTCTACTGCCTACTGACTATGAAAGTCTGCCTATTGAAAAAGTCAGAACTGCGAGCGTTTAAGGCAGAGTTAAGTACACGGTGCGGCAGTTAGCATCCTTTTTGGGAGGAAAACAAATAATTTATTAAAGCAAAATTTCTAGGGTTTATTCGTATATGTTTAAACATCAATCACACATTTTTGGGTACGAAATTGATTCTGTCGAAATGATATTCTGTCGGGAAGTAACTACCCGATCAATCTCGCATGTGCATTTGTCGGACGGCGGGCAGGATGCAGCTGGTATTTTCTAGCGGAAACAAAAAATTCAAAAAGATTCATATATATTCCACTCTAGAATTTTGAAAAATTCGGTTTATTTCACATATTTAAAGTTTAGACCGTTAAGAACATAAGCTCCAAAGGATTTTTAAAAATTAAAATTATTTTAAGAGCTACAGTTACTTTAGTGACTCAGTGCCAAGCTAGGTAGGTAAGTAGACTCAGTTTTTAAACGAGTTTTTCTCGAAAATACTTTTTTCCACAAGGTACCGGCATTATCTCAAGTTCTATACAACCGATTTACTTGAAATTTTGTGTGAACGTTCTTTATATAATCTTTTATCGTTCCTACCAGCATTATGTCAAAATTTTTGTTTTTAATATTTAAAAAACTTTCAGGAATTTAAAAAAAAAAACGTAAAAAAAATAATTTTTATTTTCAGGCAGTCGCCATTTTTCAAAATTTTTTTTTTTTTTTCGTATTTCCTAATTTAGGGACTATAACAGCATCCTTACTGATTAAGAATTCCTTTTGATTTTTTTTAGACCACCAAGAGAGTTAGGATCAAAGTCACCAGGATGCGCCATTTTTTTACACCTGTCTCTATTATTATTTTAATTTTTAATATTTTTTTGTAAAACTTTTTGTCTGTATTCTTAAGATATTAATAAAAACACCATAAAAAATATATAGTTAAAATATTTTTGGTTTTTTTTTTTAAATAAAATTCAAAAAACTGCCCAAAATTTGATTTCTAGAGTAGAATACCCCCTTAAACTAAAAATTAAAAACAAGTGTGAATTTTTAGAATTTTTTTACAAATTGAAAAAAGTGATTTTTGACCAAAAAAATTTTACTTTATGTTGTTTAAAAATGTGTTCAAATTTGACTTTTCTTTTTTCGATAAATAAGTAATTGTAAACATTAAGTTTCACATCCGGGAAAGCTTTATTGGATGAACGATGGGTGAGACACCGCCAGGAATGCGGACTCCATTATCCATAGTTGACTTTTGACCATAAATATCGGTCAGTGTTTGGAAAATACAATTAAATTTAGATAATATCGGGTCAATACGACCCCCAACTCTCATACTCGTATTTTTCTGAAGGACTTTCTGAAGTTGCAAGAGCATGAAATTTTCGGTTACACCCGAACTTAACCCTTCTTATTATTATTAATTTAATTTATTTTGTGTACTTCTGAAATATGATAATGTAAAAGTTTGAAAAAAAGTAATGAAACAAATAAAATAAATGAGTAAAATCTCATTTACTTCCCTTCATGAATTATCAAACAATTTTCGAAATTGGGTCTCTAAACTAGAATACCCCTTAAGTGGGAAAATAAATTTTATTCGGCGGTTTAATATATATAAATGTGGTTACGTCTCCATTATTTTGTTTTCACAAATGCACATAAGCATATATTTTGTTCTAGCAAATACCATGTAAGAACTGTGTTACCTCAAAACTCACTAGATTTAGACACAATAGCATCTAATTGGAAGAGAATATTTACAAAGAATTGATCATTTTCATTACGAAATTGTATTATCTTTCATAACAGCGCAATTGATTGGAAACTGCATCAGTAATAATGCAATTATTCCAGACTTATAACTAAAAGACATATGTTGCATGTATAATGTTGCATATGAAAAGCGGCCTACGGTATAAGCCAACACAACAATGTTTGACAGAACTCACACTCAATAAAATACTCACTTAGTGCTGGTGATGTTCGGGCTGAGGCTGCTGTGTTCAGATGAAAACGCCTACCCTAGTAGTCGAAAATTGAAAAAGCAACTGCTTGTCTGCATGCAACAATATCAATTCCCTGTTATATCATAAACTAAATGTATCCACAATTGTAACACAACTGCAGCAAAGCAGCAATAGCATCGAGTTGAGGCAATTTACATGCGTTTGCTGGTATACATGTTATGTTGGTCCTGTTTGTGTTTCAACAAATTTCGTCATTCGTTGAGGCCGTCGATATGCCGCGTACACGTGGGAAATCAGCAAGTCTGGTACTGGTCGTACCATTGTTTAGACGTTACATATTTATATGTATGCATGTATGTAAGCACTTTGTATTTTAGAATTCAACGAGAGTTAAATAAATAAATATCCTAAAGAAGAATTAGGAATCACACTTTGGCAGCTAAATATCGAGAAAATTTATCCTAGTGATCGAAAGAGACACGTCAGTGTAAATCACACTGTAACTTCATGAAGACAACAACAATTTCAACAAAAATATAAGAATAGAAATTAATAAATTAGATATATATCGCTAAAGTATATAAATATTAGCAAAGCTGTCCTAGTGGATACTTAAACTTAAAGTTATGTCCAAAGTTGTTCAACAATGCCCAAAAATGATCAAATGACTTTTCGAGGTAATTTCGTAAGCGATTAATTTTGAGATCTAGTATAGAAAACACGGTGTGGGGCAGGGATAGATTCTTAAAGAGCAAAATATGTAAAAATTTACACAAAGTTCAGTTGTGTAAGAATTAATTATGGTTAGTAACAGAGAGATTGCAAAAAATAATTGATGAACAAAGAGCGAAGGGGTAATTGTAAGAAAAGTGGGCGAATACGGTTGCTGTGTCCAATAATTTCCTACAATGTGGGCAACCACAACTTAGCATACAATCTTTATAGCTTTCAATACAAATACAAATAAACATGTTGATAGTGGAAAGTTTTTAGCGAGGGTTCAGTTTGTGACATTTGATGCTGTAGTCATACATCCACAAAAACATTCACACACATACAGCTCCATGAAACATAGAAATTGCTTGCTGCATAGAGAGTGTTGCTTGCCTCACTGTAATCTTTAAAACATGACCGCTGTATCTTTACTCAGTTTAGCTTCTGGTGATTTGCAGCCGCAGGCTGCTTGGCTTACTAACAAACAACAAAAAATAAAGAAGAAACGAGTCGTGCACAATTTAAGCCGCTCACTTTGCTAATCCGACTTACTTTTTTGTCTCTCACTTTCACTACCGTAGCATTTTTGGCGTTTTCAAAAATTTAGCGATTAGAGAAGACATCACACTCTGTTCGATTTCGGATTACAATTCGGCATCGTTTTGAAAAATTTCGAACAGGACGAGCCTAAGCGACCACAAATTGAAGCTGGAGGTCTGCAGACCCTTGCAACGTTCGAGGCATTTGCCTTTTCATCATTTACATCTGTATTGTAGAAGACACGAAGGGCGGCAGCAGCAACAGCGGCAACAATGATGTTACTGAGTGGCACGAACAGGAAGCAACAGTCCATATAACCGCCACCATTAGTACAACAATAACGTGGTCAATACCGTTGGCGCAACACACGTGACGGACTCGCCACATTCACTGAACGGCAGGTGGCAGAAGCAAGGGGAGAACGAGTAACCAAGTCACGTACGAATGGCGCATCGGCGATTGGTCGGAGAGTTCAGAGAAGTGTGGCAATGCGGGCGCCGCAGTCTTACGAGTAAGTGTTGCACAATTTCGACTTCAATAAATTCAGTTAAGCGCTGCTGTTTTCACTAGACGTAGTAGGTGGTCAAGTAATCAAATTTAAAAGATAGCCACCTGTTTTATAATAAAAAGATAAAAACAGAACTTAACAGACTGATGAAATCCATCAAAAGATATTATTTGTTCACATTTTGCCACATTTTGCCACCTGTATAGAAATATTGATTCAATAATATTTATGTGTCCACAGAATTTTTGCAATATTCAAGAATTAAAAAAAAAACCTTAAGAGTTGAAAATATTTCCTGATGAGTTGCCACCCGTGTAAAAAAGTTAGAAAAATAAAAACTGTGTGTCAAAACTAAATGTGATAAAAAGTTCAGAATGACTGTAAAATTGTTAGAGATAATGTTAAATTCAACATTTTGGGATGAGGTTGCCACTTGTTTAAGCATTTAATTAAATAAAATTAATAACACTACCAAATGAAAAAAAATGTTTATAAGAAGTTCTCAGGGACTTAAAAATATTTGTACAAGGGTTGCCAGCTGTGTAAAAAAATTAAGAAAATTTAAAAATATATGTCAAAGAAACAAAAAAAACATTTTGAATTAAAAAACTTAACATGGTTAAAACTTGATGGGGAATGTTGCCACCTGTTAAAAATCAAATTGAATTAAAATTGATCAAAAATATCAAATTTTCAAAATTTTTTTTTTTTTTTTTTTTTATTAAAGCTTACATAATAACAAATTATTATACAAACTAAAGAACGCAGCGCTAGCATCATAGGCTTTCGGCTGATTTTCAAAATTATTTAAAAATCACTACACCTGGAATTTATTCCAAAACTTTTTTCTCCGCAAACGCGGCTAATATTCCATAATTTACACAGTGGCTTGTTCCTCAATTTATTCACATGAATTTTGCATTGCTCAATGTCAGCATATTTATTCATTTTGCTGGAGTAGAAAATCGAAATGTGCTCAAACCATATACACCATGGCGTATAAGTAACGAACATACTGTTTGTATTGTATTTTAACCGTCCATTAGTTTTATGAAACGTTTTGCATATCTGTATGAGTGCGCTAACACTTTCACCTTACCTTTTCTAGGTGATTTGCAAAGCAATTTGCCTTATCCTCATTACTACGTGCCCAACTAACATTCTACTGTCTTAGAGGCATGTTGGAATCTACTGGTGGCTTGAAAGACTTTTGTGCTTTCCAAAGAGAGTTTTGCTTGCGAGAATTTGGGCACAGTTTCTTTATATAATTTTCAGTGTTGTGTTCCTCTTCGCGTTTAAGCGCTTTTTTTAACTTTCGTACAGCAGATTTCAGTTGAAGCAGAGTTGAAGGGGATCGATTTAACTGCCACTCCCGCCTAGCTCGCCTTTTCTCATTTACAAGTTTCTCTATTTCATTATTGGTGATCTTTCTAAAACCAACTGGTTTGTTGTTTCTTTTTGGTGTTGCTAATACAGCTGCATTAGTTATTACGTCATTGATTTCTCTAATAATTTCATCAATGTCTCTTCCTGTATTTATTTTGCAATCAATATTGATGTGGCTGCTGATATACTTTCTATATTTCAACCAGTTAGTTTTATGTGATGTTAGAGAAACTTTCGGCTCTTTTATTTTCACATGCATTCAGCGAGTGGCATTTAAAGCTTCAAACGGCTCATGGGTATACCCCAAAGTAAAGTTTTCAGTTTCGAAAACAGTAAAGAGCCTCAGGCAGACAACTCCCAACTCTGGCGGATACAGTGCGATGAGAAACGAGAGTTTCGTGGTTAGCCAAAGTGTTGACCAAAGTGTAGTTAGCCACCAAGAATACAGAAAGTTTGTATTCGCAATTTCTTGGTCTTGAAGTAGTGAAAAACAAAAGGATTTCGATCTCGACGGTATGACGCCATTTTCTACACATATAAATAAAGATTCGTAGTTACCCATTTATTTTACTTAGTAAGTAACTCTCTATTATATCATTCATCGTCTATTGAGGTATCGAAGACCAATTAAATTAATTTGAGGAATTTCAATTTGTACTAATAATCAAACTCAAATTAACCCTAACCTCAAACTAGACCTAAACAGCTGAAAATACATATTTCTTTAATTTATTCTTAGCAAAAAAATAATACATCTTTTTTACAGATTTTGATCAAAGCAAGGACACTTCACGGAATTGCCGCAATGTACGCACAATTTTTTGTTTTTTGTTTTTTTTTTTGTTTTTGAAAGGTAACTGGTAAAGCCCCTTAAGCCAAAATCTTCGCAAAAACCGTCAGTTTCTTCATTTTTCAGATTATCATACCATTAATTAAGGTCACGTTTTCACCTCTCACTACTTCACTAAGAACACGCAAATCACTGAAGCTCATTTGTGTTCACGAAGCGCGCTCAATTTATGTTTTAAGTTGAACATTTGAATAAACCTGCTTAACGAGCTAACGCTAAACATTGCGGTGTTTCCGTCACTGTCACTCATTTTCTGATAGATGGTCAGACAAAGAAGCGAACTATATATTCAGTAAATCTAGATGTCTAAATACACAAAAGTGCCGTCAAATCCGTCAAAATCAGTCAACCGTTGTGCAATTCAGTTTGTTCATACAAGTTGGAGGGGAGCTTACAGGTGAGTGGGATGCAGTTTGGTGTGGAAATCCAATAAAATGCGCATTAGTCGCGACACATCGGACGTTTATTGAAGCTTATTGCCGCATTGCGTATCCGTCGTTTAAATTCATTAAGGCGTCAAAAGGAACAGCTTTTGCGGTGCGCGGTTACTGTTTCCACAACCTCCCCATCTTCACCTTACATAATCCACTTAACGTCAGCCAGTGCCGACAACTTGAATTAATACAACTTGGCTCCTCGGCAAGAAAAATAATAGGTCTTCGTAGATAATCGAACCATTTTACACCCAAAATGGTATAAGAAGACTTAATGGGAGGCGGAGTCCATAGAACTATTGGAGCGGTACATCCTATATATCTGCGAAAAACTATATTTCACGCACGAAGAATAGATATCGACTGTTTGGTACATAATTTTTTCTTGAAATCCCTATGTTCCAATGCGAAAACCAGCAAATTCGCACTACAACTACGCATACTTTCCACATTACACATGACTGAAACCCACAGCATAGTGATATTATGGAGGAACAATTCTCCAGCCTCTTGAAGGGCAGTGAAACATGGTGAGATGGTAAACCCGATTCCCCATCGATGACAATGAGGAAGACGTTCCACTGCCCGACCATGAAGAAGTTCGAATAGCAATTACAACAGAGCGCGGGAGACGATGGTGCGCTGTCAAGGTATTCAAATACGGTGGCGAAGAACTGATAAGGACCATGCACCATCTTCTTTGAAGAATATGGTTAGACGAAAGCATGTCCGACGATTGGAATTTAAGTTTGCTCTGCCCAAAACACAAAAAAGGAGGGCTCACAATCTGCGCCAACTACCGTGGGATAGTCTACTCAACATCGCATGTAAGGTTCTATCGAGCCCAAAATGATAAGGACCTTATTGGGAGGCGGAGTCTATAAAACTATAGAAGCGGTACATCCCATATATCTGTGAAAAACTGTATTTCACTACACGAAGAATAGATATCGACTGTTTGGTACATAATTTTTCTTGAAATGCCTTGCATACTTTCCACATAACATAATTTTAAAGATAGAAACGGGACGTATTTGCAGCCGAAACAAGAGAGTGGCCAAAATGAGTGAGTGTGAAGAGCTTGACAAACAGATATATGTGATGCTCGAAAATACATCGAAAAGATGTTTTCAGGACCGAAGCATCTTCTTCTTCTAAAGTGGCGTGGATACCGCTTAGGCGATTATAGCCGAAAAGCATACCCTTTAAAAATTCCCAGAGGTGATCCAGTGACTGAAACCCACAGCATACTGAAATTATGGAGGGACAATTCTTCAGCCTCTTGAAGGACAGTGAAACATGGTGAGATGGTAAACCCGATTCCCCATCGATGACAATGGGGAAGACGTTCCACTGCCCGGCCATGAAGAAGTTCGAATAGCAATTACAACAGAGCGGCGGGAGACGATAGTGTGCTGCCGAGGTATTTAAATATGGTGGCGAAGAACTGATAAGGAGCATGCACCATCTTCTTTGACGAACATAGTTAGACGAAAGCATGCCCAACGATTGGAATTTAAGTGTGCTCTGCCCAAAACACAAAAAAGGAGGGCTCACAATCTGCGCCAACTACCGTGGGATAAGTCTACTCAACATTGCATTTAAGGTTCTATCGAGACGTCAACAAACTGATTGGCCCCCTTATAGTGTGACTTTGGGCCCCGGGAAAAAATCGACAACTGACCAGGTATTCCCCTATACCCCAAATCTTGGAAAAGACCCGTGAAAAGAGAATCAAACACACACCCGCTCTTCGTCGATTTTAAAACTGCTTTTGACAGCACGAAAGATGTCTTGACGCCGCTTTTATGAATATGCTATCCCCGCAAAACTAATACGGCTGTGCAAAGTAACGTTGGGCAATACCAAAAATTCCATCAGGGTCGAGAAGGACCTCACCATAACTTTAAAATACTTTTTCCCAAGACTAATTTATGTAAAACAATCACAAATTTCAATGCAATATTCATAGCATTTTTTTTTTTTTTTGATCGTTTTAGGAAATTTTCGACCCTTTTTCCTTTAAGCTTTCAAGCCCTCATGTGGCTGCAAGCCAATCGTAAAGTCAAATCATGGTTTATCACTCACCCATAAATTGTGAAAATTTTGTGGGACAAGTTGTTAACTTCCTCCTAGCTTTTTTTACATACAAATGATAAATTGTGGACCCTTAGGCAACAAACAATAAAAACACACTCAACAACAAACTTGCTTAAACTGCAGGTCTATTACTACTGCTCGCTATATTTATACATACTAAGGTACTTGTTAACCTTTTCGCATGGCACTCAAAGCGGGCAGCGTAATCTGGTCGGGCTAAAAATGGTTTTGCCATTTATCTAGTTTTTAAAAATTTCCCTTTTTTTTCTTATTTTTTGTTCACAGATCAGCGCAGACTCGCTCAACGTACTCAAGCCTCTCCTGTGCACATTTCTGCCTCTTCAAAGCAATCATATTTTTATATATTATATATGTACGAGTATATATAAGCCGCGATATTGTGTTCGCGGCTGATAAACAAGCAGTCAAGCTCAACAACAAATTGCTGGGAAAAAAAGAATATCAACGTAACTGCAAACCGACAACGGTGCGTAGGGCAGAAGATTGCTAAGAAGGGAAAAAAAATACACATATACACACTCAAGTTTGGGCATTTGTGTTATGGGTTGTCGAAACCTCGCTAGCCGCAGAGAGGATACCGCATTCAGTTAGTAAAACCATTGAAAACAGAGGTACTAAACTTTCCCACGCTAGCAATCAAAAGGCCCTTCCCTAACTTATTTTGGCTCTTCAGCTTGGCAGCGAATGTTGGCCTCCTGTTTGGAAAAACGGTTTTTCGCATAAATATTTGTTTTTGCACAACGTTTCATAAAACTTATTTGCAAAAAAATTGGTTCAGGAAACTTGGGTTGACTGTGGGATTTCTTTTATCAAGGGGGGACAGTGTGAAAAGGGGGGAGAATGACGGAGAATATGCAAAACGAATAAGAAACCCAAAAAATAATTTAACTTCCTTTCCACCGAAGCTTTAATACCTTTCACAAACACAAAATACCACAGACAAGAACTTGATTGGTAAATTTTTCTGAAAACTTTCTTCGGAGAATGGACCGTTCACCTATATCTCTGACAAATTTTGTAAAAATATCTCACCAAATGAAAACGTTTTCTGTATCAACACCAAATTCCGATCTTTGAATTTGTATAAAAGCTATATATTATAGTGGTCGGTTCTGAGTAGTTTCTTCGAAGATTGTACCATTGCTTTAGCGCATAGACCTTAGCCAAATTTGCGGGAAAATATCTATGCAAGCAACTGATTCGGATAGTTTATTTCGTGGAGAGAAAAGTATGTGTGGAAAACTTAAGATTACTATTTCAAAATCTGAGAGGCAGATAGACATTCCTAAATTAACTCAACTCGTCATACACGTCATTTAGACTAATATTTTCAGACGGTTTCTCCTCGCTGTTACAAGCGTCCTGTTCAGGTTTTAAAAGTACACAAAAGGAAAATAGTGACAGCAGTACGCAGCCGACAGTGAGAAAAAAAGAAAAGTTCCACCAACAACAACAACAAAACTTTGAGTTATGACAATAACCAAGGGGATTTAGGTGAACAAATTTGTTCAACTTTGCAGTGTCAAGTGCCACTGCGCTTTAAGGGGGTATTCTACTTTAGAAATAAAATTTTGGGCAGTCTTTTGAATTTTATTTAAAAAAACCAAAAAATATTTTTACTATTCATTTTTTATGATGTTTTTATTGGTATCTTAAGAATACTAAAAAAAAATTTTATAAAAAATATATATTAAAAATTAAAATGATTAGAGGGTGGGAGAGACAGGTGTAAAAAAATGTCGCATCCTGGTGACATTGATCCGGACTCTCCTGGTGGTCTGAAAAAAAAATCAAAAGAAATTCTTAATAAGTAATAATGCTGTTTTAGTCCGGGAACACGAAATTTTTTTTTTTTGAAAAATGACGACTGCATGAAAATAAAAATTATTTTTTTATGCTTTTTTTTTTAAATTCCTGATTTTTTTAAATATTAAAAAAAAAAAATTTTTACACGATGCTGGTAGGAACGATAAAGGGTTATATAGAAAAGGTTCGCACAAAATTTCAACTAAATCGGTTGCATAGAACTTGAGATAATGCCAGTACCTTGTGGAAAAAGTAGTTTCGAGAAAAGCGCGTTTAAAGTTTAGGAGACAATTCTAGTGAATACGGACGCCACCTCATAAAATCGGCTGTATCTCCGAAAACAAGTCGAGTTTTTCAAAAATTTTAGAGTAGAATTTTTCCCTTAAAAGGTATGACATTACGTGAAATTTTAGTTAGAGAGTTTGTATTATTAACTACTTTGAACTAGTTATTGGAACTCCATAATATGAATTTTAAACATGTATACTGACCGTAAATTCATAATTTTTCTTATAGTATATCGACCTATAAACCATTTTATAATTGAGTAAAATCCCACAAAGCAAGAAAATATAAAAATAAATATAAATATAAATATAAATATAAATATAAATATAAATATAAATATAAATATAAATATAAATATAAATATAAATATGAATATAAATATACAAATGTATGGTAAAAGCAAATAATATTCTCCACTCGTAAAGCAAAGAATTCAATGTAATAAATATTATGTGCAGCGAGCACCACTTGTGAGTAATCTTTAACGTCAAGTAGTTGTAAATATATGCGTATTAATAGAAAAGAGTTCAATGTGGTAATGAAAAGAAATCATGCTGTACCGCCTTGATAGACATACATCAAATAGTAGGAGAAACAGTAAACGTCTTTGTATGAACAAGCGTATAGCTCGAAACCTTTTCTCTTTGGTCGTATGCTTAGTAGTCGTTAAGCGAACACTCAAGAGCGCGCCGCAGCATGAGAGCAAATTGTGAACATTAAAAATACTTGAATGCAAAGAGAAAATTTTATCTGATAAAAGTAAATAACTTCTTAAATCGCATATTCAAACCTTGTTACTTCTAAAACTTAATGCAAAACTAAAAACTTTTTAGAATCATCTTATATATAAAGGGTGATCTATTTCGAGATTACCTACTCTTTCAAAGAAAAGACACAGAAACTTCAAATTTAATGGGGCACGTTTATTATCATTCGAAAGAACATTTTTTGGCATAAATTTTTTAAATCCTTCCTTGCGGTTACATCTCAGTTAGTCCAACCATTGAGTCCAATTTCCGATGACTCGTTTGAGCATTTCAATTGGTCACTGGCGAATGACAATCTTGAAGTTTTGCTCTAAGGATTAAATCGAAGCGGGATTGCCCGGATAGACTTTAGACTTTACTAACATCTAAGTATTCTCTCAATATATCCATTAATAATTGATGCGATGTGTAGGAAGTGGCGTCGCCTTGTTGAAACCAAATGTTATCGAGATCACGAGCTTCAATTTCAGCACCAAATAGTCAGTTATCTTGGCGAGATAACGTTCGCCATTGAAGGTTACGTTCTCACCGGCATAATTATTGGAAAAATATAAGACGATGATTCCACCGGCCCACAAACCACACCAAACCGTTTAATTTTTTGGATGAAATGAGTACAGTTGAATATCTTCAGGTTGCTCTTTGTTCCAAATGCGACAATTTTGCTTGTTTAAATACCCTTTAAGCCAGAAATGGGTCTCATTGCTAAACAAAATTTGGCTCGAAAGCGTCGGATTTTCTTGGAACTTTTCGGAAGACCATAGGGCTAAGCAATGTCGCTTAGTAAGGTCGAGTAGCTTCAGTTCTTGCATAAGCTGTATTTTGTATGTTTTCTACTTAACATCTCAACGTAAGATACGCGAAGTTGTTCCATACATCAGTCAGGGTTTAAATTTTAAACAAATTTTATTAAAATATGTTGCTGCACTAACCGCATGTAAAAGCAAAAATATAAATTTCCTTCACTAAACTGATGATTCCGGTATAATTTCTAAAATCTTAGTTCTTTGTGTGGGTCAAAAAAGTTACCTCCTACCAGGACCTTTGACGTGTGTGGTAAAGTGAATTGCGAAATGTGAAGCTCTCGGCTGATTGCTTATACGTATGTATGTGTGAAACCCGGTTTTCATTTTCTTTTTTCGTAGTCGACGTAGCGACTGTCGTTGGTCCATTTGACAACCTTTATGCGATTCTCGCCGAAAGCGTCATTCAGCTCAGTGATCCTATCACTCACCTATTCACTGTTTGTTTTTTTCGGTGGCCAGTGGAGTACGTTGTCATACACTTAAAAGTTAAAACGTTGTGCGTGAAAAGTTTTGGTGTTGTTTTCCTAAACTTTCCTTGTATGTGTAGGTGCTTTTTTGTACATACATAGATGCATATACTCACCATATTTTAAAATTAATTAGACTAATTGACGAGTAACGTGGAAAAGCGCTTGGCCGTAGTGGTGGTCGGCTGGATCATACCGCGTGGACACATGCGCACTTTACTCACTTTGCAGACCACCAAAAATGCAAAGGTTCACTCAAAAAATTTTTTTATTAGGGTGTTTATTTAAAAAATTTCTTGAACCTTTTAATACTTACTCGCCCAAAAATTAACATTGCTTCGAAGTTTTTAACAGTTGACAAGTGGTAGATCAAATAAGAGGGAGAAGGATTGAAAATTTAAGAAGAAGCTAAAATGATTTACAGAGTAGAGAAAACAAAGATCGTGTCGCATTATAATGAAAATGAAATAGAAACTGAGATTACTTTTTAAAAATTTTTTGGGGATTTTCTAAACACAGTTGACAAGGGTTTTAAACTGGAAATTAAAACTGCCAGTAGGAGTCGAACCCATATTTTTCTAAACAGATACTGTGCGAAAGTTTGAGAGATTCATACAACATTTGGTGCAATGATTATGTTTACTACACTGTAACACAGATACGTGCTGATAGAGCGTAGAAAGCAAACGCATTAAACTAACAACACTTGCATGCACATATTATATCTTCAACAAACAAAACTCCCTGTGCCGGATGTCCATTATGCATTTTATAACACACCTATCCACTATCTGCCCCTGCTGTCTCCTGGCCTACAAGCCAGGTGTAGAAAAGTCAAATGGAAATGGTGTTGACTTTGTAAGCCTTGCTAACACATGCCTTGATACCACGAAAGCATTTAATTGAAATTCTAATTTCCTTTTTGCCATTACAACACCAGCCAGCGAGCCAGCAACTGCCAAGGCGGCCAACAAGCGTGTGATTTCTAAGGGACAAGATATCCCATTTGCAAAAGTTTCCACATTTTATCTACTTTAGCCGCAGCTTTTCGCTCACTGCGTTTCTCTTCTCGGTTTTCACGCTTTTAATTTAGTAGCACTAGTGTTCTTATCGTAAAGCTTCTGCTAAAAATTTTTGAAAAAAATATTTTTATCCTGCCACTATTCTAAATTATCACGAACCTCTATGCCATGCTAGCTGCACACTTTTCCTCATTTCCATGTTTCATTCTCCTTGTATGCAATCAAGCTCCACCGCTACGCTTTTACTTGCTAAAATTGCAAGAAGTACTCGTAGTAGCATCGTAAATCTCCAGTTTGATAGTCTGAGGTAGGTCAAGTGGTCAGTAGGCACCTAAGAATTAATGTTTGACAAAACCATTAGCTCAACTTTCACAATTACTTTTGCCTACTCAGTTCACCTGTACTCTTTTTATCGCTTTGTTGAGATGCTTTTGCCGGCCAACTCGAGTTAATCATTGTTAAGGTCACCAGCCTTCACTAAGTCAAGGTGTAATTGCTGCGCTGCTGTTTGACCATTTTTAGCTAATTGTGACCAGTTCAAGCGAGTTATGTTGAGGTCAAGGAAATCGTAAACTATTTTATAGGCGGTCAGCGAGTTGTTGGTCTGTCTGCTATAATGTTACTGTAGCTATATTTAGTGCTTTGTTTTGATTTATATTTTATATACTTTGTTAACTTTTAATGCTTTTAATATAAAGTTGGCGTTTTGTTTCCTTGTGACTTCTTGTACTTATTGATTTAACCTGACTCAGTAAATCGGTATGGCGGAATTTTTGTAATACTACTGTGCCCAAAAAATAACATTGTATTTATTTTGAAAATTCTTTATTTATTCTTCCAAATCAATTTCATCCCCTTCAACAAAATCCCCTCCCAACACAATGCACTTATGCAAACGGGTTTTCCAATCTTTGAAACACTGGTTGTAGACACTTTTCGGGATGGCCTTCAGTTCCGTCTTCGCTGGGGCTTGAATCTCCTCTATCGTATAAAAACGGTATCCCCGGACCGGTCTTTTGAGCTTGGTGAACAGCCAGAAGTCGCCCGGTGGCAGATTAGGTGAATACGGTGGTTGCGGAACAATATGGGTTGCGTTTTTGGCGAAATGATCACGAATTACGAGGTCAGTATGGGATGGTGCATTATTGTGGTGTAAAAACCAAGAATTGTCTGTCCTCAATTCCGGCCTTTTTAGGCGGATAGCGTTACGCAAACGTCGCATAACGATCAAATAATATTCCTTGTTGACTGTTTGACCGGTTCGAAAGAATTCATTATGCACAACACCACGATAATCGAAGATAACAGTCAGCATGACCTTGATTTTGAGCGTCCTTGGCGCGATTTTTTTGGTCTCGACTTTATTTTGGCACGATATTCGCTCGATTGATCGGTTGTTTCGGGGTCGTAAGCATAGATCCAAGTCTCATCGCCAGTTATAATGCATTTCATGACATCGTGGTAGTCGAAAATCATCGTTTCACACACTTCAACGCGACGCCTCTTTTCCAAAAAATTTAATTTTTTCGGTACTAGTCGAGATTTGACGCGCTTGAGGCCCAAAACATCCTTCAAAATGATATTGGCTAAGCCTTTCGATATGCCAACTTCATCAGTAAGGTCTCTAATTGTTAATCGACGGGTTTTCAACACCAAATATTTGATTTGTTGAACGTGAGCTTCGTCGGTTGAGGATGATGGTCGCCCTGGACGCTCTTCGTCTTCAACACGTTCACGGCCGGCTTGGATCTCACTATACCACTTGTAAACATTTTTTTTAGACATAAACTCATCACCAAAGGCTTTCTGCACCATCCTCAACGTATCCGCAGCAGAAAATTAATTCCGTAAACAAAATTTAATGCGAATTATTGGTTTTATTGTTTGGTATTGCAAAGATCCATATTAGTTTTTATACCCAAAGTAATTTCTTCTTATTCAAACGTAACGGGGTCTCAATAACCGATTAGATTTTATGTATACATTGTTCTGATAGAATAGAGTATATAAAACCTATTCAAAACAAATTAAAACCATTCTTTCTAGCTTTCATTGTTCGAAGCTATCGAGATTTCTGGCCTTACATTTCTATCCAAAATGAATGGGTAACGATTCAGAAATTGTATAGTAAACTGTACTTCCATAAAAATTCTTTTTTAGAGGGACGACATTCGCGAGACAAGTTATCTTTTAATTTACAGTGTAATTCGATGGAGCATAGAAAACCATCAGTCATTATTAAACTAAACAGATTTATGCCCTAGTGTCTGTTTTAAGAATAATCTGCTTTACTTTAAATTCATTGGATTAGAGAAACAATTAAATGTCTTAAGTGTTTTTGGACTATTTTCTCTATAATACCACCAAATTATAACCTACAAATATTTAATTGCTTTCAATCAAACATCACACTCATTTGCAAATTTTGCCAAAAATGACTCGAAACGTACTTGACATTAACAGTTTCAAAAGTTCCTTCTTTCGCTTCAAATGAACTAGAGGTTGACTAAAACTCAGCTTCGTTGAGGGTCATGCTCTCGTCATGAGTGTCTGTCTTTCTGTATCATTACAAAAACTGTTACTTTTTACTTGTTTTTGTATTTCGCTTACCATCATCAAGTACTTCCACTTCATTGCTTTGATATCCGGCAAAGACAGCACGACAATGTGACAATGCAACTGCATCTTCTTCAGTTCCATTTCCATCTGCAGAAAATTGGCACGTGTTGCTATTATGTTGCCCGGAGTTTTTGTTTAATTCTTTTTCCTACTTTTAGTACTCGTCTTACTGGCTCTTCATTTTTTATATCAAAGCTCGCGCTTCGTTCGTACTTGCGCACTTGCTTTGTCATCGGAGTTGGTTGGTCGTTGTTGGCTCTGCTGATATTGAATTGGTATGTGTGTCACGCAGAACTGATCAATGGCTTACGTGATGTTTTTCTGGCACACAAGTGCAAGCTAACTCCGAGAGTAAAGTTGTTGCATCTCTGAAATTTACTGCGAAGTGCTGTAGGCAACATGCACGTGATTATGAGTAAGTGGAGTACGGGAGTGCGTATCCATGTTCCAGGACTTGGAGTTGGCAACTCGTAAAAGATACTTTGGATGCCTGTAAAGTGTGAGTGCACATTTTAAAACGTCCTTATGTATGTACATAGGTACTATTATTTATAGAATTTCCAAGTTGAAATTGAATAATATTCAGTGTAAATGAGCTGATGAGATGCTGGCTTCTGATATTAATTTTCGTTTCAGGCGTCGTGAAATGGCACTCCAAAGCGTGAGTATACCAAAAGCAGAAATATTTTCCGATATCAAATTATTAAAAAAAAAAAAATAAATAAATAGTCTAGAATTGCGAAGTAAATTTGTGAGAAAGCGGTGGTGAAGAAGCGTATAAGAAACAGCAGCACTCGAAATTTGTAACAGAGACAAAATGTTAGGTGAAGCAAAGGAAAGGAAATAACGTCCTCTTGTCAGTAATGGCGAATAATTAAAATTGCTCTTACAAAGACTACCATTAAAATTATGCATCTCAAGCCTGGTTTAGTTTATTTTCTATTCATGGATCGTTGCAAGTTTACGTGCAATACAAGGAGCTTTCCAAAGTTAACAGGACTTTTTAAATATATTGCCCCTCGTTGGTGCCATATATATGTATGTCGGCAGGTGCGTTAAAATTTGTTATCTTTATTGATTGTTCAGTGAGAATTTCATGAGATTTCATTAATTGGAAGTGAAGTTACAGCGTTTTAAATGTCAGTATGTTTGTGTTTTTGGTGCGAAAATTAGCGTCGAACAAAGAGCCAACATTAGATTTTTATTTAAAATTGGTAAAACTTTACAGAAACATTTCAACTGATAAAACAAGTTTATAGCGATGATTTTCTATCCCGTAGCAGAATGCACGAGTGGTTTCAACGTTTTCAACGTGGTCGTGGGGGCATAAATGACGATCAACATGTGTGCCAATCAAAATCCGTGTTCACCGGAAATTCCATCGAAACTGTGCGTGAATTCTTCATGAAATTCATGGAAATGGAATTGAACATCTCCAAATCATCAATTTATCGCATTTTGATCGAACATTTGGACTTACGAACGGTGTGTGCACGGTATGTTCCGTATAAATTGACTGACGACTAAAAATTGCTCAGAATCCAACATTCGAAGGACAATTATTTGACCAAAAATCGAATTTTAACCATTAACCACACCTCGCATTCACCTAAAATGGCATCTTGCGATTTCTTCCTTTTCGGAAAAATGCATTTGCTCATGAAAGAAAAGCGTTATGCGGACGTAGATGCTTGCACCGGCATACTGGCGGCCATACCGGCCAACGAACTAAAATACTCGTTCGACATGCTTTTCGACCGTGCAAGAAGCTGTATTTTTGAGTTCAAAATAGTCTCCTTCTTTTTTGAATAAAATAATTTGATTTTGCCGAAAAAGCTATTTGTTCTGTTTTTTAAATCCTGTTTACTTTGGAAAGCACCTTGTATAGTCGCTTCGAATTGTTCATCGTGGTAATTTTTAACACATTGATCAATTCTTCTTTTAGCTCTTTTATAGGGTTTGTCTAAGAATAAACCTCTTCTTTCTAATAGATTATACCTTTCAAAACCTAGACTAAATCTTTTTGTTTTCCCCATCAACAACTACCAGCCACCATTTATCTGAATTTTATAGATATTTAGTCTTATCGTCACTAAGGTTACATGGTTTTACAAGTTTCAAAAAATCGATTTTTATATTGCCTTATTGAATTCTCCAACGTCTCTAAAATATTGTAATAAGTTTTCAAGTTGATCCGAGAAATAGTTTCGGAGATACAGCTTTGAGAACTTGTACGCTCGAGGCCAGCTAATCTAGGAGCGCCGCCTTTAAACGCGTTTTCCTCGAAACTGTGTTTAAGTTAAAGATGATTGTTTCGATTTTTCGAGAACCACTAACCGATTTTCATGAAATTTTCCAATTTTCTTTTTTGTCCTTCGTCAATGTTCTGAGTTAAGGTTTGAAACACGTATTTTTTTCATTTTAGATTATCCTGTAAGAAGTCATCCTGCCAAATTGGGAGCATCTTTCTTCGGAGGAGACACCGAAAATGTTGTCGGAATGGTTGAGTTTAAAGTATTTTTTTGAAAATTTCAGAACTTCTTTGTTAATAGTGTTTGTTTGCAACAATAAAAAATCTAATAAAATACGTCCTTTTTGTGTGAGAGAAAAATTTTGTTGATAAATGGCTGTTTTTTACCCGAGGAAACCCATGTAACACTTTAAAAACAAGACTGAATGCATTTCAGTTCTTCCTCACACTAAAGATAAAGCAACCAACATTTTATTATCCGTGGAATATGTGACGCGATTAACAAAAAAATTAAATTGCGCTTATATTTTTTGGTAGTCTATCTATCCGCTTGTTATTACGCTGTACTATATGCCTTGGTACATCATCACCTCCTCTTCCAAGCTGAATATCATTTATATATTCCTGCCTTTAAGTGCTTAAGCGTAATGCACTGCACAGTTCCGATCTGCAATTCAAATCAAAGCGAATTGAGTTATGCAACCCGACCGAAATCCTACAAATTATAGTAGTTGACGTTACGGACTCCTATCGTTTTCTTGACCGCCAGGCATTGTAATACCATACAACTCACCCACGGATGTTCAGCTACTTCAAAAAACTATCGCGCATTATACATGTGAGTATGTGCGTTTGCTAGCCACAATGGCGACGCCAAGCCTCCAAAGTCTGCCATATTTGCCTTACAAAACGCTGCATAAAAAGCCAAATAGTGAAAAATTAAAGCCAGAACCTTCCACACAATACACATGCTTCGAATCCTTCTTCATACAGCATACCTTCTTTTATTGCTATTTCCTTTCACTGTCAGCCGTTGACGATGTCATCACTCAAGCAAACAACGTAGGGATGTTCCTTAGCATTCATTTGCTCATTCATCCTAGTGAACGCTCTGCCTTCGGTTGCTGTTCTTCGCGCAGTCAAGGGGGAAATTAAAAGCGGACAGCTTCATCCAAAGAAGTGCTTGTACGCTCCTGCAGATCCGTATGTATACGGCTGGATTCGCTCATTTGCATGACAATGCACGGTGAACTGGTTTTTAGACTTGCAACAATTCGAATTCATTTCAGCCGCGGACAAACACTGCTGACCCATTTGTCAAAGCGGCAGAAGCGTCAAGTCGGTTTATAAGTTGAATGAGTTTGTTATTAAATTCGGATCTTCTCAATTAAAACTACATACCCTTCGTTCTTTAATAAGTTTCTTTCTGTTCGTATTTGACTTGGAACTAAAGAAAATCTGACAATAGTAAAGACGGTGAATAATTAAGCACAAAATGAGTATGCAGAAAGTGGCATTTTGAGAACTAATATAATCATATACCATATACTTTATTATATACTGGCGGCAATAAAATTTTTTCTAAATTATAACTCCCACAGGCACTCGCCTTAATTTTCGTCCTTTTTTTACCTTTCTTCACTTCCGTTCTTCACAATTTTACTACTGTTAGACCGAACATTTGTCATCGCCAAAAATGGGCGGGTAGACAACCGTGCAAGCAAACTAGCCAAATGTAGAATGCCGTTCTCTCAAAAGCACAATGCTATCTGTTACCAGTTTAGCCAGTTTTTTTTATTCTTGCAGCCACTCTTTAACTGATGTTTCTAAGGGCAATGTGCTGATCACTTTTTGTGTTTCTTTATTTATTCCCTGCTTGTGTTTTTTCCCAAACTTTCATTTGCAATTGAGTGTTTTTGATTTGCATTCGCAAAATAAAAGCGTAATTTATTTTTGTAAATTTTTCTTTTTGCTTGTGAATAATATGAAGTTATAATGGAAAAGCATATTTTTTTGTTTGAATATAGATTTTTGAGGCTGACAATGCCAAGGTTCGAGTTCATTGACGATTTGCAATTATCAACTGAGTGGGTTATTCACTTTTTATAGAATTTGTTTTACTTGTCTGCATTAGTTTTCGTTGCGGTTATTATTTACCAAAAGTTGTCCATACTCCACTTAAGTTCATCTGTCTCTTTGCATTTAGCAAAATTTCGTTATTAGTAAAACGATTTGATTTGTTCACACGCATATTTCACGCGCTAACACGTGTTTGAGTGATTCGTCGTCGTTTCTTTTAAGTCGTTCGTGAGTTATAGGGTCGCAAACATGGAGAAAAATAAAGAGAAAATACGGCATATTTTACAGCACTACTACGATAAAGGCAAAAATGCATCTCAAGCCGCCAATAAAATTTGTGCAGTTTATGGACCCGATACAGTTTCCATTTCCACCGCACAACGATGGTTTCAACGTTTTCGTTCTGGTGTAGAGGTGGTCGAAGATGCGCCACGCTCCGGAACCTGCAAGTTATGCGCAATTTGCGCGAAGCAATCCGCCAGAAACGCCCGGATTTGTTGGAAGAACAAAAATTGGCTTTTGCACCACGATAACGCCCCTGCTCACACACATCGTTGCTTGTGCGTGACTTTTTGGCCAAAAACAACACACTAATGATGCCGCAGCCACCGTATTCCCCAGATCTGGCCCCCTGTGACTTTTTCTTGTTCCCTAAACTGAAGAGGCCCATGAAAGGGCGACGTTACGCTTCTCTTGACGAGATAAAGACGGCATCGAAGGAGGAGCTGAAGAAGAAAAAATAAAAAATGATTTTTTGAAGTGCTTCGAAGATTGGAAAAATCGTTGGCAAAAGTGTATATTATCTTATGGGAATTACTTTGAAGGGAACAAAATAGATATTCATGAATAAATAAATAATATTTGAAAAAGCACAAAATTCGCTATACTTTTTGAACACACCTCGCATGTTTCTTAAGAATGCTTGAATTTTGTGTGGAATTCATAGCTTTTAGATGCAATAATTGCAAATTATATTGGGCAGTTTTTACGTATTTTGACAATAGATATCGTTTCATTCATGTATCTTTAGTGCTAGCGCTCAAATTGCGTCATACCATATATCGTTGGAAAAGTGAGATATCAAGCTACATTTAACCAAAAAAAATAAATAAATTCGGGGAAGTTGAAAAAAGATTATAGCTGTTCAAAAATGAGTGCAAATAACGAAGAAATTCACTATATTTTGAAATTTTTGTATAAAAATGGGAAGCCACCAATGAAATTTGTGAAATTCACGGAGACGATGCTATGTGTAGCACAACAACGGTTCGCTCGCTTCCTTTCGAGGAATTCCAAAACTTCGATTAAGATTATTAAGAAAAAAGAAAGCCGTATCGCATTGATATACATTATTTGAAAGAGTTATGGTATTAGGTCCATCTTACAGTATTAGGAATCATCATATATCTTCCGTCACCAATTTACCTTACACCAAGAGCGATTGACAGGTATTTCTTAATAAGACTAATACTCCGAGAGTATGAGTGACTCATTAAGACCGTTAGAAGTGTAGTATTTTGTGATGCCAAAGACACCTAAGTATGCATGAAAAGACTCTCATCTACCGACGATGCGCATTGGACCCGTATAAAATTCGTTGATGAGGCTTATATAGATCTTGGCCAACTTGTATAGTTCACCGGTTCACATTTCAGTTATTCTCTTATATACGTAATTTGTTGACGAAGTGATTCTTTCAGATTTGTTTTTTCAATGTGTACATTTTTAAGCATACACAAACACATATACTTTGGAGCACTAATCTACGGACTATACGTACTTACTATATTTCATCGCCCACGTTTTTCGTCTAGTGATTACCATTAATGCCTTCGATTAACTTAATGGTGATTGTCGTGTACCTTATGATCGTGTTTCGTGTATTTTTCTTTTCCAAAGCGGTGGCGTACAATAAATGGCTTGCACCTAAGAGTATAAAACGCTGCTTGATTGTTCTGAGAATTCATAAAAAGAAAAATATCAACACATCCCAGCGCTTACATTATGATATTCCCTACCATACCTATCATCGTCAATGATTCACTTGATAACCGTGAAGCAAAACATGGCATAGCATAACTTCATCACTGTAATCACATTTCTGTTT
>JAPZAG010001030.1:0-23284 GCA_027475135.1 Bactrocera correcta
GAGGGGTTTTTGGTTAATGTTTTAGGTGTCGATTGTGGTGCCTCGTAGGGTAAACGTGGGTTGTAAGCGCTGACGGTGGTATGGTGAAGCTGCGTGTTAGTGTTGGGAGGTTGAGTTGATGTGGTGAGATATTGTGGTGTATGTGTGGGTGTCGGGGGAGGATGCTCATTTATACACATTCAATCTTGAGAACTGATTTTTATTTTTTATTTTTTGTACAGGTTTTTGCACTGAATTCAGCAAGTAAAAAACAGTTTTGTACCTGGTAGGTGAAAAGCTTTGTAGTGATGTTTCGAACCCTGAGTTTCTTTAAAAACTGTACGAGTTTATTAGCTGCTTCACACAGCAAAATTAGGAACTGCTTTCACTGATTGTTTCTACACATTATTCAATAAATGATTAATGTATAATATATTTTAAAGGTTTCAAAAGATTTCTTCATATTTCTTGCTCTATGTGTGACTTAAACGGCTTTTTTAACAGGTGGGTCGTGAAAATTTAATATGTTCAACATCTTACGCTGAATACTATCTCCTGAAAACAAAATGTAACGAATTCACTAACAAACAGGGTGATGCATAAGTAAAAATCTCCCTCTCTTTGAAAAGCAGACATAGTAAACGAATAACAAGTTCGCCCTCCTTCATATAATGGACAGTCAGGCTAACATAGGACTTTTTCCTTCTTCTTTACTGGCGTAGACACCGCTTACGCGATTATAGCCGAGTCGACAACAGCGCGCCAGTCGTTTCTTCTCTTCGCTACTTGGCGCCAATTGGATATTCCAAGTGAGGCCAGGTCCTTCTCCACTTGGTCCTTCCAACGGAGTGGAGGTCTTCCTCTTCCTCTGCTTCCCGCGGCGGGTACTGCGTCGAATACTTTCAGAGCTGGAGTGTTTTCATCCATCCGGACAACATGACCTAGCCAGCGTAGCCGCTGTCTTTTAATGCGCTGAACTATGTCAATGTCGTCGTATATCTCGTACAGCTCATCGTTCCATCGAATGCGATATTCGCCGTGGCCAACGCGCAAAGGACCATAAATCTTTCGCAGAACCTTTCTCTCGAAAACTCGCAACGTCGACTCATCCGTTGTTGACATCGTCCAAGCCTCTGCGCCATATAGCAGGAAAGGGAATTATGAGTGACTTATAGAGTTTGGTTTTTGTTTGTCGAGAGAGGACTTTGCTTCTCAATTGCCTACTTAGTCCGAAGTAGCACCTGTTGGCAAGAGTTATCCTGCGTTGGATTTCTATCCTGACATTGTTGGTGGTGTTTACGCTGGTTCCAAGATAGATGATATCAATATCATCGGCATACGCCAGCAGTTGTACACTCTTATAGAAGATGGTTTCTCTGTTGAGTTCTGCAGCTCGAACTATTTTCTCCAGAAGCAGGTTGAAAAAGTCGCACGATAAGGAATCGCCTTGTCTGAAACCTCGTTTGGTATCGAACGGTTCGGAGAGGTCCTTCCCGATTCTGACGGAGCTTTTCCCTGTTGCTCAACGTCAGCTTGCACAGCCGTATTAGTTTTGCGGGGATACCAAGATTCATTCAGACATCGCGGCATAAAGGCAGCTCCTTTTCGTGCTGTCGAAAGCAGCTTTGAAATCGACGAAGAGGTGGTGTGTGTCGATTCTCCTATCACGGGTCTTTTCCAAGATTTGGCGCATGGTGAATATCTGGTCGGTTGTTGATTTACCAGGTCTGAAGCCACACTGATAAGGTCCAATCAGTTTGTTGACGGTGGGCTTTAATCTTTCACACAATACGCTCGACAGACCTTATATGCGATGTTGAGGAGGCTAATCCCACGGTAGTTGGCGCAGATTGTGGGTCTCCTTTTTTGTGGATTGGGCATAGCACACTTAAATTCCAATCGTTGGGCATACTTTCTTCCGACCATATTTTGCAAAGAAGCTGATGCACCTTATCAGCTCTTCGCCGCCGTGTTTGAATAGCTCGTAGAGCTATTTTAATTTTAATTTGGCACAGGGGATCGCACTAGAAAGGGCCACTTATGTGCAAAAAATATTGAAAAGTGTGATTCCGCATTCAAATAAGTTTAATTACATGTTTTCTAAACCTTTAAAGATACAACAACCAGATTTTCTTAGCGAAAATCTACTGTCTTAACGACAGTGCAATACCATGTTCAGATCGACAGTTAATCACAAGATTTCGCCTGTTGAGTAGTTTATCCCACTAACCTTTTAAAAATGGCATTTTCCCGGGTCTAATTAATCTATTACATTATAACAGCTGATTTTGACACTACAAAGAAAAAAAAAGTAAACGAAGAAATGAACTAAACGCATTGAATCTGAATTCACCTGAAAATCGACTTCACAAATAAAAAAAATTGATATTTTTTTATTATACGGAAAATATTAAAAAAACGGCTTTTATAACAAATTACTACGAATGTATAATACTGTTTTCTTTTCAAAAACATCTATTTTATTATCTGTCCAACGGCAATGAGAACGGACTTGAATGGTAGGGGGTTTGCCTTGTTGTTGTTGCCTTGACATGCAAACAATTTAACAATCACCGGAATGGAACTCGATTTGAGTTGAACGTAGGATAAAACAAAAAGCGCTGAAGGAGCTGTAAGTTATCACAAAAAGTATTTATGAAAAAAGTAAAAAATCTTTGGCATAAATGTGGCAATTGGAACCACAAGATGACCAGTCCTGTCCTAGCGCAGGACATTCGTTACAGATTCAATTCGTTTATTTGAGGTTTTTTGGAACTTTTTCAGTTCAACGCCGTAGTGCTTGCAGCAGTAAATGGCTACTTCTCTTTTGAAATCTTTAAATGACTTATTTTCATTGGCGGATCTATAAAGAAGCCAGCTGGTTTGCAAGCTTGCATCAATAAGCCAATTAAAAATGGAATGCCACCATTTTTTTCATCTAAAGCTTATGCGGTGGCCTGCAACATTTTGATCAAATCGATCCACACCCGACATAAATTTGTTGTATTGAGTTACAACGCACGGACGTGGAACTGGTAGTTTCCTACACAATTCTCTACTGTAGCGAGATACTGTGGATTTTGGTTCGCCACTAAAACATGTCGATGCAAGGCAGACTACCGAGTTATCTACCCATTTAGTCAGATAAATTGACTCTTCTTTGATTTCCACGCTTTCGTAATATCCTCTTTGCTGTTTACGCAAATCCTTCTTATGTGGAACAGGACAACTTTTTGGAATTCGATTTTCTCGAATTGCCTGGAAACCTCTTTTTTCAAATAAATTATCAATGGTATTCCAGTGAAAAGATTGTCAAAGTAAAAGGATAACGGAAGTTCTTGCACCTCTTCCGAAAATTCGTCAATAATCATACACAAGAGTAAAGCTGCGCAAGTGCCAAAGCGTTCTTCATGTTTAGGATTCACCCTCGGATTCTTACCTTGGTGTATTTCAAAATTGATCATATATCCTCTAGGAGTGCAAAGAGACCAAGCTTTATATCCGAAACGAATTGGCTTTCCTTTTATGAACTGTTTATATCCATGGCGACCGAAATATGCAATCATACCTTCGTCATATGAGAGATTTTGTTCTGGGTGAAAGTTTTCAGTCATTTTGGCCTTTATATGGTCAGTCAGTGGGCGTAGTTTCCAAAGAGTGTCAAACCTATCAAAACTAGCAGACGGTTCGTGCAATGCCGACTCGAAGTGCACCATATAGTTGATTTCCTCAAAGCGGTTCCTTCGCATAGCATTGAAGACCATAACGTTTTGAACGTCATCATCGCAGCTCCACATGTCTCGAAAGGCTCCTGTAGAAGTGTAGCCAGTTACTATCAAAATTGCGATGAACACACGTAACTCTGAAAAATTTAGTGTTAAATATAAATATCATAAAATCAAAATAGAGGCTACATCGTCATTACCATCTAAAGTAAGTTCTTCGTATCGTTTCTGATGATGCGTAGCGTACAAATTCAAACATTTGCATATATGTTCAAACAAGTCATCGCTGAAAAATTTCCCAAAAAGTTGATGAGGTCTAAGATCCCGACAATCTTCAAAATTTGTTTTAGGGAATATGGGAAGGACTGGTAATGAATTAGCAGTTTGCCAATTATATTTGCTGTGTTTGTTAGCTGGTGGAAGTGGTACTCCAGTATTTGATTGAGTTGGGCGACAAATTTTCTTGGACGAGTTCGGCAAACAATCGTCTAAAGTATCGTCATAAGGTTCCTCGTCATCGACATCCTCTAAATTACAATCGTTAGTTTTCACTCGTGTACATTTTCAAATACAATTTTACATCCGGCTTTAAGTTGTGCTGGGCATACATTGTCCGGAACTCCACCTTCATCCTCGCCATCATCTTCCCCACTTACATCCCCATCCTGATAAGGTGGCTCGATGTAGAGTGCCTGGATATTAGTAGGAACATCGTTTTCATCATCAGAACACAATTCCTCTAAAAAATCCAAAGCTTCTTGCAACGTTAGATATACCAGTGGCCTAACCTGCCTGGCGTTGCCATATGGACACATGCACAGAAAAATGCAAAAAAAGTCGCATGCAAATATAATTTTTTTAGAAAAAAATCATTGAGATTTATTTTATATTCCAATCACTACACAAAAACATAACCATCATAGCCCGACCGCGCGAATCTTCGATATCTTAGATATATGCACATACTTTTTCATTTCACGTTTTTCCCCACTCCACATTTTGTATACACTTTGCAATGCACTCACGACCACGAACCAAATATAACTGACGAGCAAATGAATGCTGCCGAAAGCGCGATTAATTTCGCAACAGCCACGTGCTAACAGATAACGGTATCTGCATTCTTTGGAATTTTGTGGACATATTAAGCAAGACTATCGGGCGTTGCCATATGGCAACCCCAGGGTGTTTTGGGTTAAAATGGCTAAAAGAAAAAAATTCTCAAGCAGAAAAATTCAAGAGCAGTGACAAATACAAAAATTTTTTAAAAATATAAAAATACATATAAATATAATATTGTGCTAAAAAAAACCAAAACAAAACCCGAAAACATACATATGTATTCACAAATGAAGTGCTAAAAATATTTAAAGTTTAAAGATTGTGTGGCAAAAGCCGAAAGTTAAAATAAAAAAAAGTCCATTCAAAACCCGGGTGCGAAAAATTAAAGTGGCACAAATATCAAAACGGGCGTGTTAATGGTAGTGCAATAATCGGGCACGAAAACAACAAAAAAATTATTTAAACAAAAAGAAAAAAAATTAATAATATATAAATAAAATATAAAAAAACCAAAAACAGGAAAGAGGAAAGGAAACCAAAATCGACAACAACACAACAAGAAGCAGTTCGAGAAGAAACAAAAGGAAATGGATCACACGCATCGGCATATGCCCCATCTTTATTGCAATAACAGCCCTTAGCTCCTTGAAACGGCTCAAAGTTAGCTGTATCGACTCCACTTCTAATTTAAAAATTTATTTTCATATCTGGATGTTGGTATTCAAGTCGGTTAACTTTTTAAGAGAACGGTTGCTGCCAAACTGTTTCAACTTACGGTTAATTTCCGAGAAACCGAAAAACAGTTTGGTATCCTATATATATGTACCTCCAAATATATGTATGAACAGTTTATACTATAATATATAATTATATATATACTGGCATATACATATCTAAGAAAAATGGTCCTATTTTCGCTTACCCTTGTGTATCCAAACACTCAAATTTTAACAAAAAAAAAAAAATATTTCAAGTATACACTTGACAACATTTTCCGGCAATACCCCTTATACTAAAAAAGTATAAGCAGGATTGCGCAAATAGTAAGCTTGGATAAGTTCGATCAGTAAAAGAAAAAAATTAAAATAAAAATAATAAAAAACAACATATGTACATATATGCAGATATATTCATATTTTATATTTATTTGTTGGAAAACAACATACACAAGTTATATTTTTCTCTAGCCCGGTTGAAACCCTACGTTCAGAGTTATATATGTATATTTTTAGCATATACATATATATTGATGTTATTTTATGAATTGTTTAATGTGCTTAATTCATTGTTTAATGTATTGAATTCAGAGGTCTTCGAAATTGGGCAACGTCCATTTTACTGGGGTTACGATAATGGTATTTGTTGAATCTTTTAGCTATTTTATGTCTAATACGAGTAGCAGCTGGATTTTTTGTATATAAGTTGGGATAAGTTAATTCTAAATATATATATATTAAGATTTTCCCTGGTAATAGTATTTCTTTTCTTTGTTTCAGTTTTCTTTCTAATATGATTAAAATCGATATTTAAGTTATTTAAAAAGTCTACGGGTTTTACTTTAGTTGTGTTATGTATTGAGTTGTTAAAAAAGTGGATAGCTTTTAGAACGAACTCTTCTGCATCGTTAAGATTACCAGAATTTTTGAGAATTTGTATATGTTCAAGAAGCGTGGAATGCAGACGCTCTATGTCTGAGTTACCAGTGTGAGAATTGGGGGTAGTAAAATGCACCTTAATACTATTCTCTTGGCAATATAATTTTTATAAATGTGTTGTTAAATTCGTTGTCCATTACAAGTTTATTAGGCTTACCTAAAAATGCAAATCTTTCTTCTAGTTTAACCTTAACTGTTATCATATTTTTATCATTCAATTTATGGGCGGTTGCGAATTTTGTAAATTTGTCTAATGTAGTTAGAAAATAGGATTTTTGAATTTGAAAAATATCGACATACACAATTTCGTTTGACTTTTCTGGCGTATACGAGAACAGGTGAACAGGAACCGTTTTCTAATCGGCTTTCTATCGTATTTATTTTCGATACAAACTCTGCAACTGTTGCAGTATCTATTTATATATTTTAATAATTTTGGGTTGAAATATAAATCTTTCAACTCTTCGAAATTTTCTTGAGTGCCTCTATGATTGCCATTTATATGAGTTTCGTTAATAAGGTTCAGTAGCGATTCTTAAGATTCTACATCGCTTGCTAATTTTGTGCATTTTATAAATTTCAGATGAATATCTTTAGAGAAAAGTTCTATTAGCTTTGTTTGAATTTGGTTATATTTATTGTCCGGGAGTTCGGAGTATATTCATTCCTACTGTGCGTTTTGTTAATTCTCTTCTGAATATATCATTTAGGTAATGAGTGTTACCAATATCATTTTCGCAAATGTAAATTATTCTGCATTTTCTGAAAAGTTTTTCAGTTGCTTTTTCTTTATGTTTTAGTATACGTATTTGAGTTTTATACTTGTTAACAATTTTATCGGTTGTATAGAAATGTTTGTTTGCATCTTTGGAAGAGCTGTGGATACTATTTAAGGAATTTTGATACAGTTGAATTCGACTTAAATAGTCAGCCACTTTATTCTCTTTCCCTTTAAGGTATTCTATATCGAATTGAAACTCGTCTAGCATTAATTTCCACCTAATTATTTTCGAATTTGGGTCTTTTAACGAATATAACCATTTTAACGGACGATGATCAGTTTGCACCGCAAATTTTCTGCCATAGAGATATGGACGAAAATATTTTACTTCCCAAATAAATTGAAATTGATGAATAATTTTTCTCGTGACCATTGAGTGTTCTGCTAGCGAAACAAACTGGTTTTCCTTCTTGGCTCAGAACGGCTTCAATGGCTATGTTGCTAGCATCTGTAGTCAGGATAAATTTTTTATTGAAATCCGGATAACATAATAAAGGCGGATTTATTAAAATGCTTTTTACTTTTTGAAAAGAATTAACATAAGATTGATCATCGAGATTTATTTTTGTGTTTTTTTCAGGTATTTTATTTATTGGACTTGCCACCAAGGAATAATTTTTAATGAATTAATCCAAGAAAGGATTTTATAGCTTTTACAGTTTTGGGAAGATTAATATTCTGTATTGTGGCTATTTTGTCTGGGTTAGGCATTATGCCTTTATTGGTTATAATGTGATCTAAAAAGTTTGTTTCCTTTGATAAGAATTAACACTTTCGATTTGTATTTTTAAATAGTATTTCTTAAACTTATTAAATATTTTTTGTAAACTTTCGATATGTACGGTTAGAGACGTCGAGAAAACTAAAATGTCATCCATATACAAAATGCAAATGTTGTTTATAAAATCTGCCAACACATGATTCATCATACGCTGAAATGTTAATGGTGCGTTTTTCAGGCCGAAAGGCATTCATTTCGAACTCAACATGACCTCTGGAAGTAGAGAATGCTGTTTTTTCGATATCGTTTTTATTCATTAGTATCTAATGAAAACCCTTTGCAAGGTCTAATGATGAAAAATATTGAGCTTTACCCAATTTATCAAAAAGTGCCTCAATGTTCGACAGTGGAAATTTGTCGTGTATTGTAATTTCATTCAGTTTTCTAAAATCAATTACTAGACGCCATTTTTGAGTATTTGAGTTATCTGATTACTTTTGGGACATTACTCACTGCGGCATTACCAGAAAAATCTTTGTTTTTGTGGGAGCAATCGCTCTCATCACGAAAAAAATGCTCAACGTGGCAACAAATGAAAGATTTCTTAGCTACCCAATATGAAATTGCGGAAAGGGTTGATAAAAAAAAGGTCAGAACAAAAAATGTTTCATATGACCTAAATCGAAGATTCATTAGATCCCAAGCTTGTAACAACAACAATTTAAACAAAAGATTTTCTAAAAATCAATCGTTCACATCCGAACAATCTAAACAAACTTCATGCGAAGTGTGTAAAAGAGGGCACAAGCTGAAAGCTTGCGGAAAGTTTAAAAAACTTAATATCAATGAAAGGAACAACTTTGTCACACAATCTTAATAATTCCGAAAGCAAACTGCCACAGAGGCAACATTCAATGTTGCATTCCAATAACTTTTCTTAAACTATCCAAAGTAGCGCTTTTTGAAAAAGAGCCAGGGGTTTAGTTGCAACCGCAACTCCCGAAACACAAAATCCCGAACTTCGCCAAGAGACCATGCTGCTCAAAGGCATTAAAAACTCAAACGCTAAACAGCGAGAATGAGTAGGGTACTACTACTCACAGCAGTTACCTCCATTGAACACCGAGGAGAACTTTTCAAATTGAGAGCACAAATAGAAAATTATCACAATGATCATTCATAGCGTCTGGGGCTCATAATAGGCTAAAACTACCAACAAAATAAGCCAATTATGAAATTACGGGAATGGGCGGAAGAGTACTACAAAACTCAAATAAAATCTGCCCCATTACCCTAATTTCCCCCCAAGCGGATAAGCGCATCCGAGCAGAAGCTATAGTCTCACCGCAACTTAGGAACATGCTTCCGAGCATATGAATAGCAAGCATTGTCAAAAGGTTACACACCTAAAGCCAGCAGATCCTAACTGCAACACCGCCGCTCAAATAGATCCTCTATTAGGCAGCGACCTTATACCTCAAATTATACTAGAATGGGTTAAAAAAATTTCAAACACCCTTCTAGCTCAAAATACTATATTCGGTTGGATACTTAGTGGACTAGTGGCGGAAACAGTTACCACATTGACAACTCAAGTGGAAGAAATATCCAATCAGTATCTTAATTCACAATTAAGGAAATTTTGGGAGGCCGAAGAACTCCACCCCATTTCAATTACAATGCCAGAAGATCAGTATTGTGAAGACTTTTACAAAGCCACGACTACTAGATCAGGAAATGGTCGGTATGTCGTACGACTACCATTTAAACAACAATTTCCAAATACACTCGCCATAAGTCACTCTCGCAATACAGCAGTTCCTAAGTATTGAAAAAAACTTACTTAGAAAAGGTGAGCTCAAACAACATTATGATGGTGTCATAGGAGAATACCTCCATTTAGATCACATGGAGGAAGTAAGCCCATGCCAAAAAATCATAAAAGGCAAATATCACTCATTCAAAAACAACAATATCACTCAAAAAACAACAAAAGTTAGAGTTGTCTTTATTGTCTCCAGATCCACTAGCTCTGGGAATCCCCTACATCATATTCTATTCACGGGACCCACACTCCAACCAGATTTAATGCTCCTCATATTAAATTGGCGTATATACTACTGTGTCCAAAAAACAAGACATTTGAATTTAAACTGCGCGCGTCGATGGATTTGGAGTTTTTTTTTAGGTTGTTAGTACTGTCAGTCACATTAATGTCAAATTTCATGTCAAAATATTCATTAGTGTTTGAGATACGTTTCGTTTTGTGAACAGCAAAAAGTGAGTCTTTCGTTTTTTGCATGTCAAAATTTGTTGAGCAAAGAATTTGCATTAAATTTTGTTTACGGAATCAGTTTTCTGCTGCGGACACGTTGAGGATGGTGCAGAAAGCCTTTGGTGATGAGGTCATGTCTAAAAAAATGTTTACAAGTGGTATAGTGAGTTCCAAGCCGGCCGTGAACGTGTCTAAGACGAAGATCGTCCAGGGCGACCATCAACCTCAACCGACGAAACTCACGTTCAACAAATCAAAGAATTGGTATTGAAAAATCCGTCGATTAAAAATTAGAGACCTTGCTGATGAAGTTGGAATATCCAAAGCCTCAGCCTAGAGGATGTTTTGTGCCTCAAGCGCGTCAAATCTCGACTGGTACCGAAAACATTGAATTGTTCGGAAAAAAGGCGTCGCGTTGAAGTGTGTGAAACGATGTTTTCCGACTACCAGGGTGTTATGAAATGCATTACAACCGGCGATGAGACTTGGATCTATGCTTACGACTCCGAAACAAGCGATCAATCGAGCGAATATCGTGCCAAAAGAGAGCTGAGACCAAAAATATCGCGCCAAAGACGCTCAAAAGTCAAGGTCATTTTGACTCTTTTCTTCGATTATCGTGGTGTTATGCATTATGAACTCCTTTCAACCGTTCAAACAATCAACAAGGAATTTTATTTGAACGGTTTGTGTAATTTGCGTAAAAAAGCCGGAATTGTGGAAAGCCAATTCTTGGTTTTTACACCACGATAATGCACCGTCCCATACTGTCCTCGTAATTCGTGATCATTTGCCAAAAACTCAACCCATATCGTTCCGCAACCCCCGTATTCACCTTATCTGGCGCCGTGCGAATTTTCCTGTTCACCAATCTCAAAAGACACCGTTTTTATACGATAGAAGAGATTCAGGCCGCAGCGAAGACAGAACTGAAGGCCATCCCGGAAAGTGACTACAGCCACTGTTTCGAAGATTGGAAAATACGTTGGCATAAGTGCATTGCATAGGGAGGGGATTACTTTAAAGGGGATGAAATTGATTTGGAAGAATAAATAAAGAATTTTCAAAATAAATACAATGTAACCTTATTTTTTGGGCATAGTAGCACATTTTAATTGACCGCCAAAAATAAAATAAAGTTATCAGAGAATGTTGGAGGTAAAATTTGTTCACAACTTGAATAATTTTTCATGGTTTTTTATTTTTGCATAATTTCCAGCAGAGTTATGGGGAAGCTCTGCTATCGACTAATACTTCAATATTTCTGCATCACTAATGCACAAAGATCCGAGTAAAATTACTCAATCCATATTTAAGAAATAAATTGGCAAAAAAACCTTTTTATTTTCCAGTCCTTGTTTTTGAGTTCAGTACTTATATGGTGAATCATTAATACTCATTAGCTGAGAAAAACTTTCAAATTTATCCTTAGTTCACTTAATGTATAGTGTATATAAAAATAATCGTATTTAGAACCAAACCAATTAAATAATTCGTACGGGGGAATAACAAGTAAAACATATTTCATAGAAACGAAAGCAATGTTGAAGCCTCTCTTTTTGTAACACGAGGATCCTGTCTACGTTTTCAAAATAGTTTCTGTTGAAATCTCCAGTTAGCCGCACTAAAAGTTGCATTAAAATCGTGAGCTGTACAGCCTATCTTTGGCTAAGGCCTTCTAACAATGTGAATGAACGTAAGTAAACGCTTTTCTAAAATAATGAGCAGATGGTTCTACTCAATTGAGGACAAATGAAAATTGCCTTTGTCTCAATTTTTTTTTATATTAATAATTGTTCTTTTAATACCCTCTTTGTTATATTTGATATTAAAATTTTCTACCTTTCTCGTAAGAGTAAGCTTATTAACCCCATAAAGTGGAAGAAATATAATGAGCAACACATTCTCGAATCATATATTCTTATCGCATCTAATAATCACCTGTTTCACTGTTCTTTGTCTTCTGTATAGAAAAATAAGCAGTTATAGTTTTGAAGTTATGACGAGCATTGATGGGAAAAAATATTGAGCAAACAATACGATTACTTCAACGTTGAAAGCAAATATCAAAGTTGCGATTGGTAATGAATTATTTCGTGTGTTAGTATACTGTGTCATAGATTATACTTAGTTCCAAAGAATCTGTACAGTTCTAGGTACGATACGATAGCGTTATAAGCAAAGCAGAGTCATGTTATTACAGTAATAACTTTATCTACTCCGCTGCTAGTTAGTCCCATATACTCAATATAAAGAACCTCGTGGTGACTTAGTACCGCATATATCGTCCAATATGTAAGTTATCCCAATGAAAATAAGAGAGTGTGTTTTACTCATAACAGTGTATCTTTGTTCCTAAAATATATAAATTTAAGCGAAAACTTGGCCTAGGTCCTCTATACCACCTATATAATACCCATCAGGATTTTCGAACATCCGGCTTTCTTTACTTTAAATTATTGGTTTTAAAGTTTTAAGTATATGTTATAATATAATATAAAATGTTCGGTTGCACCCGAACTTAGCCTTTGCTTACTTGTCACATTTAATTTATTGAAACTTATTTGTTTTAACGGGGTTTGCAATAGGAACGCTACCAAAGTAGTCCGATAGAGACAATAAACTACTCCCTATTTTTTCACGCTCTTTTACACATCTTTTCAATAAGATTTGCATTTTATCATGGAAAGATATACGATTAAACATTGAGCCGAAACTATTAAAATTTACTACCACAATTCGGAGTCAATGGCCTTAATTTTAAGAGCGCTACGTCCAATTTATAGTCGTCGTAATCGTCCTGTGAGATCTACATTTGAGCGTCTAGTGGAAAATTTTGAATCCACAAGCGCAGTACAAAAAGCAAAATATGCATTTTTCAGTAATCCACACGTACGCCATGAGTCACTATTGCATCCCGAAAAAATAGGTTTATAGGCCAGCCGCGTCATTGGGCCGTACTTTCCCCGTGATATCAAGACCGGCACGTTACTGAGAATGGGAATAGCTACTGCTCAATAATAACCGAATATTTTTGGCCCAAATTTTATGATATGGACTTGTTGTAGTTCCAACAGGAATGCACCATAAGCCACACAGAAATGTCACGGTCAATTGGCCGCCTCGGTCGTGATATTGGACGCCGGTAGACTATTTCCTGTGAGTTGCCTGTGGTCTATGCCAAACAAGCCAGCGACGACTGATGAACTTCGTACGAATATCGATCGTGAAATTGCAGCAGTATCGGCCGATTTATGCTTGAAAACTGTTGAAATTGGGATAAGCGTCTGGTCTTTTGCAAGCGTGCTCGTATTGGCCACGCAAAAGAAATCGAGTTTCATACATAATGACATCGAATGGACTTAAAGAATTTCATTGCTACCGTTGTTGTTTCATTAAAAAAAAGCTTTTGTGTGTGCACTGAAGAAGGTGAACGCAGTAGACGCACAAATAAGGTTTTTACCGATGAAAGCATCAAAAAAGACCACAAAATAATTTTAGTGACCGTAAGATGAAGTTGTTCGAGCTAGCAGCCGCTTCAAGATATCAACTGATCGGTGCATCATATCAATGATCGGTATGGTACATCATATCATTCACTAACATTTTGGTATGTGCAAAGTGGGTGTCAATGTCGTGTTGCTGATTCCGAATTGATTCAATATTAATACCGCAAGACTTTTTTGACAACCCATTACTAACATTTTTCAATTCAGGAAAAAATACGAGAAAGAGGGCGACTAAAAATTGTTTGCGCTTATAAATTGCATTAGCAATGCCTTTTAAATAAAATAAGTATTTCAAGCAAAGCCTTCGCATGTGTATATGTACGTGTACTTTTATTGAATTAAGTTAAATTCTCTTCGTATGCATTATACATTAGGGTGATTCAAAAAAAATTTTTTTTTTCGATCTGTACTCGGAAAAATAGGTTCCTAGACACCTCTAAGAAAGCCTCTCCAAATATGAGTTTTTAATTGAAGCGGGAAAGTACTCCTACAAACAGTTTTCTATTTTTTCTTATTATCAGATAGAAAAATTTATATCTCGCTTCCAACTACTTGAAAAAATTTTGTTCCTTAGATTTTGTAGGAAATTGAATGATCTACGAAAAAGGTCTCCTATGATTTTTTCGTAAACCCAACCGTTTAAAAGATATTAACAATTAAAGTTTGATTATTTTTTGGAAAATTTGTTATTTACCGTTACTAGTGGCACGAACTACAATATTTTCTATGGTACCAATGAGAACTGTGCGCAAACAACATTACAACACTTCATCTGGGTAAAAATATTAAAATCGCTTGGTCAGTTTTGTTGGAATTTTAAAATTTATTCGATCATTTTTAAAAGCTTCTGAAAATAAATTGGTTAAGGCATAATCGATTGATGAATCGATGTTGGAAAAACCTTAAAATATTTACTCCGGCTTTACCATTATGCAAAACAAAACATAAAGTCCCACCTAAAGAATGTATAAATAATGGTTAATTTACAAAAACTACAAGTATGTTAAATTTTTTAAAAACGACCAGCGCAGTTTACAGATTGGCTATATAAGTATAGCGCGAAACTAAGGTTCATGTTATCTTAACTTGGACAGTTTTTTTCGAGAGTTAAACACTTATATACACATTAGGGTGTTTTTTTTTTTTTTGAATTATTAATTTTTTTCAGTCCCGTTACGATATTTTCATGAAAATACCCCAAAAAAATTCCCTGAAAATTTTAGCCCTTAATAGTAACATTAAGAACTGAACCAAAGCCTGTAAGAATTTTCCATAGAAAATACACTACAATCGTGAGTTTTTGCGTTTAAATTTTTACAGATCAGAGATATTTTATGGCATCGCTTTGACTTTAGAGGCACATTTCTCAGAATCCGTTCACTGTACAAAAGTGCCCAGGACAACAAAGTCTTAACTCACACCGGCGTGGTAGCACGGGGCTCTAAACTCGATTTTTCATTTTTTTGTATATATCTCGTAAATGACAGGAGCTATAGAAGAAATGTTCATGACGAATTTGTAGGAAATTTTATTTGATTTTTTTAGATGGTATCTATTAAAAAATCTATGAAAATTGCATACAGCCTTACTTAAAAAGTCGAATATCTTGAAAAGTATTAATGATAGCGATTTTGACCTCGAACCTTTTTTATAGCAAATATAATTTCCTACAAATTTGTAAAAGCAAAAAAAAAGTATTTTGATATGCTATATTCTATGAAAAATATACATATCTTGAAATGGATAGAAAACCCCACAAAATTTATTCATTTTAAAAGAAATAAACGTGTCGTAATTTAATAGAGCTAGGTGTATGTAAACTTTATTAGTACACTGTATGTCTCCATATATGCGATTTCGGTAAAGAGAACAGTTGCGTTAAACCAATGAGAGTCTAAAGAATTGTATTTGGATAAACGTACATATTCGCATATTTTAGTAAAAAATTATCACCAAGGGATAACAACACTTAATCTTATGAATTTGTATGTCTAGATACAAATATTGTAGCTCAAAAGTGACCATTTATCAAACATGTTCACCTAAAGTTCTTAAGTGATATCAGACAGCACCATAAAAAATACCACGCACATCAACAGTTCCAAAGTAGACGGGACTTTAAAAAAAAAAAAAACAGAACAAAAGGTTTCTTCGGCAAAATCAATTTATTTTTATTCCAAATAGTCTCCCTCTAATCGATCACAAGAGTCAATCGATGAGACGGCGCATTATCATGCAACAAACCCCAACTTTCATCTTCGCGTGCACACACCTATCGTTAAGCCCGAATCGTCGGTCGGTCAAAATGCGATAAATTGATGTTTTAGAGATGTTCAATTCCATTTCCATAAATTTAAATGATGATTTCGGCTGATTTTTGATGAATTCATATACAGTTTCGATAAAATTTCCGATGATCATGGATTTTGATTAGCCAACATGTTGATCGTCATTTATGTCCTCACGACCACTTTGGAAACGTAGAAACTACTCGTGCATTCTGTTACGAGATAAACAATCATTTCCACAAACTTGTTTCATCAATTGAAACGTTTCGGTAAAAGTTTTACCAATTTTAAAACAAAATTTAATGTTGGCTCTTTGTTCGAAGCTCATTTTTAAACCGATAACACAAACATACTGACACTTAAAACGCAATAACTTCACTTCCAATCAATGAAATGTCATAAAATTCTCATTGGACGATTGATAAAGATAGCAAATTTGAACGCATCAGTCGACATATAGGTGGCGCCACCAGGGAGCGAAAGATCCTGTTTAATTTGAAATACCTTGTATTTGCATATAATATATAACAAATTAGGGGGAATCTCTTCCTCTTGCAAGATTGCAGATTGCAAAAATGCTATACCAAAAAATACAAGGGTACGAGAGCACCTATTGCAGAATCTAGTGATATATGAACGGCTGATTCGGTCAATTTATTGTAAATGACTATTGTGCCTGGCTATTGTGAATTGGCGCAGCTATTGCATTCATTCTTAACAAGAAAATTGTATCAAATCTTTATAATTGAAATAGAAATTATAAAATCTTTTTAAAATTTACCTTTTCCCCAACAATTTGAAGTCAAAATATGGGTTTTGGTCTGACATATTTTACAGCCATTGCAAATAATTTTCTGCGAGGGTTTGTTGTTGTGCTATTTCACCAAGAGGAAAATTCTGCGATTCGTGCACCGTGCAAGGGTTTTGCAAGAGCAAGAATATCAACCTATTATATTTTATAAACGAGATATATGTGTTTGAGTTGCGCAAAGTAGCGAAAAAGCTACCAGTTTGTGAGATGCTTGCGTGCATCCCTATGTGTTTGAGTACGTGTATACTAAACGTATAAAATCAAAGCTTAAATATAATATTTGTCTGAAAACGACTCATGCTAACATTAAAAATTTTCCATTATGTTGACATGACCACACAAACAGTGCGAAGTATGCATAAACTACTATTATATCGTTAAGTTGAAATTTCTCTATTAATAATGATTGACATTATTTTTAAAATAGCGAAATATTATCCTTTCATATTTTTTTGCAAATCTTATATAGTCTGGCTTGAATTTAGCTTGACACTGAAGTATCATATTCCTGAAAAAAAATATAAAATATTTTAATGGAACTCATGAAAATAAATATCAAACTCATTATGTCAACAGCTAAAACACTTACTGCTACTGGTTTCATTTTTTTCTTCATAGCATCCGTGCCTAGACACTTTTCTTACATATGAAATTAAACAACTTCTTTCAACACATATCTCAATAAAATAAAAGAATGTTGGTGGAAACTAACTTACGAACTTCGGTCATCTTCTCCACAAGGTTCTGAGTATACTGTGCCTTAATATTTCGTTATCATCCAATTATAGGGATTGTTGTGTGCTCTAATAAGAATAACTTTACTATTGAAATGGAAAGTTAACTAAGTTTGACGGACAGTAAGAGTGAGGGGCAGACTGACGGACTGGAAATCTTGTCATGTCGATAATTTGTGTTACCTTTTAGATGTTACAAACATCGTAGCACACTCAATATACTTACCTTGTTCAGGGTACAAAAATATTTATTTTTATTATTCAGTTATCTATACTTCAAAGTAAAGTAATTTATACTTATTTTGGTTTTGATAATAGTCATGAAAACTAATTGACCTTAATTAACATATAATTATCACAATTATCAGAAGTCACCTAAATTTATGCCATTTAAACAAATATCAATTGAATAGTATCTCCAGAAGTTTAATTGCTCTAGCAGATACCTTCTTCTTCTTCTTATATTAAGTCAACCAGCAGATACCTACAGTGCATTAATATCTGCTATAATGCAGTTGAATGCGGGGAACGGCCAAACAATTATTGCAATGACTAAAGCTAGGAGAACTGCATACATTTGCAACCATTCTCAAACACCTACACAAACCACCAATGATTACCAATTGAATCCGTCTTTCGCTCCTTTTCTTGTTTTAATTCATTTAATTGAATCTGATTTCAAATTCATCGTTGGCTGCAAAACGAGATTTTATTGTCTACTAAGAGCAGGTGTTGAGTTGCGCTGAATTCTCAAAGACACGGCACATATATTAGAGACACAACACCATCAAACGTTTGACAAGTACGTTCTGGATTGAGGCATGCAAGAAATCGCTTTTGTGTGTTATAATATTGTGCAGAGCGCTTCTTACTACCCAAGTCAGTATATGTATGTATTATAAGGCAGACATGTGAACATTAGAGCGGGTTAAATTACAGGTGGCCAAAAAATAAAAAATCGCTTATGTGGAAGATGTTTTACGAATTATTCTGAATAACTTTGTCTAAGAGACTATGGTTCTTAATCCGGTTGAAAGACAGCGATTTTTAGACAAAGTTTTTCAGAGATTATAAAAAAAAATTTCCTTTGATAATTTTTCGAAATCGGCAATATCAGAAAACTATATCACATAACTCCCATACAACCGATTAATCATAGTTTTTAAACCTCTCCTTGATAATCGCTAACTCGAAACCAGTTTGAGGCCAGTAGTCTCTTAGGCAAAGTTGTTCAGAATGATCCGTAGAAGATTTTTAAAGTTGATAATTATAGTACGTGAATTTATAGAACAAAAATCGACCCGATTTAGTTCACATGTCCAACACGCAAACGTCAATAAGATTCCTCTTGAAATGCTGGTATTTAGCGCGATCAAACGAAGCACAAATCTTTACAGCTTCTTCTGCTTCATTGCAAAAGTAAAAACTCTGAGAGCTTATGTTGTTGTTAAATGCAGGCAGCAGTTGCTGATTGACAAACAGCCTGTACACTGCTTATCCTCTCTAATTGTATAAATGCGGAAATTATTGAATTCTGTTTTAAGTCAAATACAAATATGTTGATTTGTTGAGCTGTTATTGATTTCTTTAGGTCCATAATTTTAAATTAGCCAATCATATTTTTACTCCTTTGCAAGTCTGATTTTTTTACTTCCAGGATAGCAGTATCATAACACGTCGCTGCATTACGCCAGTTGTGCGATTTATTGAAAGTCGATGTAGTGAGCTTGAAATTCTCCTTGTTGCTTCCTCAAATAACCATCTTGATGGGACTGTATTCGAACTACAAGGAGTTTGGTGATTTTTGCTGTGATTCTTTTTTGAGGACCTTTACCAGTATGCCTGCTAACCGTTCGTCCAGTAGTTGTTTTATCGCACCAAAATTCTTCAAAAAGAGGAGCGAAATGACATACGCTCCTCGTCCGAAATTCAGCTCTTTGCTTGTTACGAGGGCTGCTATATATATTTCTGGCCTAATAATGAAAATAGGAATATTTATCAACGAAAATGGTTTTATTGTTTTTCAAAATATTCTCCATCAAGATTTACACACTTTGCATGCGCTCAAACCAATTTTCGAAACACTTTTTCCACTCTGATTGAGACACCTCCAAAACATGGTTTTTGAATGCTTCACTTCTGGCGACGAAAATCGTTGACCACGCATTATTTTCTTGATGTGTGGGAATAAAAAGAAGTCATTGGATGCCAAGTCAGGGCTGTACGGCGGATGACTCATCAATTCGACGTTTTGGCCGGTCAAACAGGCGCTGGTTTGAGCCGATGTGTGAGAGCTCGCATTGTCATGGTGCACAATGATTCGTCTTCTCTTGTTCGTTTTTCGACAACGGCAAACAAATGGTGGTGTACCACTCAGAATTGACCGTCCTACGTTGCTCAAGCGGAACAGTCGCCACATGACCAGTTTTGCCGAAGAAACAGGCGACCATTTGCTTCGAAGTGCTTCTTCCACGAACAACTTTCGTTGGATTTGGCTCGTCTTGGAAAACCCACACGGTCGATTGCTGTTTTGTTTCGGGCTTATACGCATAGATCCATGATTCGTCACCTGTGACGATCCGCGATCGTATTTTTTCAGCATTTCTTAACACCAATCCACACGAGCCTTTTTTTTGAGCGATTGTCAAATTGTGCGGGATCCCACGAGAACAAACCTTTTTTTACGGCCAGGTGTTCATGCAAGAAGAAGAAGAAGTTCATGCAATATCGAATGTATGCTGGTGGGAGAAATGCATAGGCGTGCCTCTATCTGAAGGTATGTTACATGACGGTCTTGCATTATCAGTACGTCACGTACGGCATCGATGTTTTCTGGCACAACGGCTGTTTTTGGACGACCTTCACGGAATTCGTCTTCGAGCGAGCGTCGGCCACGATTGAATTCGTTGTACCAGTTTTTCACAGTGTTATAAGATGGTGCTTCATAGCCATACAAAGATTTTAGTTAATCGTGCACTCTTGTCGTGATAATCTACGTCGAAAGTTGTGAAAAATTCACGAGTTAATTCCATTTTTTGGCCGAGATGAATTTTTTAATTCCCTGTAAATAAAACAATTCACGATTAAATGACAAAACGTTCTGAGTGATGTTATGCTAAAAAATGTCAAACTTTCCATTGGAAATGTCAGATTGCACCTGGCAACACTTAGTGTTGCCTAGGCCAGAAATATATATAGCTGCCCACGTAGTATTTGTATGTATTTTACTTACTCATTTCATGGTCGCCGCAAACTAAACATCTGCTATATGAAGAAGACTGCAACGGTATTAGCGTGTTTGAAATACTTGGTTATACGAAGTATTTAGATAGAGTATGAATAGTAGAATGCATGATACTAGACATAGATATACATATATATATTTGTAAAAGTATTTGCAGATGTGCTGAACTTGAAATTGCCGTATCGAGAACGAGTACTACTTCGGCAAACCGCCTGAAACGTTAAGCAAGCAGTTCAAATTACAAGTTGATGAAACTTTAAATATTTGTGCTGACGCAATGTCAGCAAACATTACAATACTCATACATACGCGGAGGTTAACACTGGACGGTTGGTATTGACATTTAAAGATTGGCAAACGTATTAAAATTGGATCTTACCTTTTCACTCATATGTACATACATACAACAAGCAGGAATCGATAAGCAAAATGTTTTAAAGGGGTTAGAGACCTTATTGCTGTATTTTCATAATAAAAATCTTATTTGGTGGAACTCGATGGGATATCCCTTGTTTCAGGATATTATTCTACCCATATTTGCATGTATAATAACACACAGCATATAGGTACTTATGTATACATATGTATATGTATGTAATACGAGTTCTGAATGTTGAAGGTCAAAACAGTTTTCCCACCAAAAAATGGTAAAAAAATAGTTGTTCTGTCTTTCAGCAACCTATTTAGTTGGTTGGCACTTACAGCCTTCAGGCGAATAAAATAAGCCTTTGTGGATTTCACATACCAAGGAGCATTTACAATGCTTCTTAAAGTTTTCGATTGATATATTTGGAGGATTTCAATGTTGAATATACTAGCCGTACCCCATAACTGCATTGCATAGGTCCATACTGGCTTAAGGATTGACTTGTAAAGTCGTACTTAATTTTCAAGGCTAAGTTGTGATCGCTGACCTAAAAGCCAGTACATTTATTTAGTTTTATATTTGAGCTGATTCGTTTTTTCTTTTATGTGAATCTTCCAAGTAAGTCGCCTGTCCAATTAAAGACCAAGGTTTATTTATTTTCACAGTTTCACTTTCAGGTATTATGGAGCCATTTAATATTACGTGTGGACATTTCTCAGTCCTTAACGTAAACGTTATTTCAACAGATTTCTGTGTATTTACATCTATCTTCCAATTAAGTTCTTCTTGTAAGTGAAGTGAGGCATCACGAGGATTAAAAGTGGTGGCAATAAATGCCGTATCATCAGCATAAGTACCTTAGGCCATTAGCGAACGGTAGGTCAGCTGTAAATATTGTATATAACACGGGGCCAAAGACGCTCTTTTGGGGAACTCCAACGTCAATCGATTAAAGCTCAGAAAATGTATCTTTTTCCTGGACATAGAATGTACGATTGCTTCAAAATGATTTTATAAGTAGGTAGTAAGGCGCTGGAAACTATTTCTTTATTTTATAAATTAACCCTGGGTGGCATACTTTATCAAACGCTTGTTTAACATCTAAAAAGACTCCTGCGCAGTATTGCTTACATTCGAAATCACTCGTGATAATTTTAACAATTCGATGACATTGCTCACAAGTTCTATGCCACCTTCTAAACCCAAACTGGTGTTCTGTTAATATGTTTTGGACCTCTAAAACTGGTAACATTCTCTTTGAAAATATCTTTTCAAATATCTTAGAGAAGAACGCCACTAAACTAATTGGACGATATGAAGGAGGGTAGTGGTCCGGTTTATTGGGTTTTGGAATCATTATTATTTCAACGCATTTCCATTGACTTGGATAGCGGTCGAGTCTGAGCATAGCATTGTAGATGGAAGTATGTAGCCTGATACATTTTTGGGGCAGGTGTCTAATAGTAAGACCATCAATTTTATCAAACCCAGGCGTTTTTTAAGTTTCATTTTCTTTATCTCAGTCGTTACTTCCTTGATAGAAATTCTTCGAATAGGCAGGCTCATCTGGCAAGGCGATTCTAGGAAGTTTTGTACTTCAGTAGTGTTTTCATTATCTAGAATTACGTTTGGTTTAAAAACTGAATGTAAATGGTAAGCAAAAGCTTCGGCTTTCTCTTTATTATCTCTGCACCTGTGACCATAATCGTGTTTCTCCTACTGGGTCTCTTTAGATATTTGGTTGCCTTCCACAGGTTATGTTCAGGGTTGTTTGCATGGGGATCTCAATTCCTTAGATACTCTGATGTTTCATCATTGGTCGTCTTGTTCAAAAGTCTTTTGTCAAGAGGACTACGACTAATTTGCCATCTTTTCCTGAGTAATATTTTCTCTTTAATTAGCCGTCTTAATCTAAGGGAAAGAAATGGTTTTTTAACTTCGTTAACACTTGATTGTGAAGTGAAAAGAAATCCCGCTTCATGGATACTATTTTTGAAATTTTCAACTGCTTAGTCAATCTCATCGCTAGATTTTAAGCCAAATTCTAAATGCTGCTATATCCGTATTTTGCGTAATAATCTTGTATGGTTTTTCCATACTTGACACAGTAGTTCCAAAAGTTACAATTATTGG
>JAPZAG010001032.1:0-24133 GCA_027475135.1 Bactrocera correcta
TTATCGATTTTTTTTTTCACTTGAAAAATGTTCTGCTACAACAAAAATATACGTTTTTGAGCTTAAAAAGAATAACATCATTGCATTTCACACTTATCGAAATATGTATCAAGATTAATCAAATAATATCGCTTTTATTTCATCGTAAATATGTCAGCACCAACCTAATAGTTAGATAACGCAATTATGAGTTGCGAATAATTAGATAAAACTTACATGCAACTGTTTTAACTATGTAAATATTTACGATTAATCGATTAATATCGATTTTTTTAATTCGATTAATCTGTCATCATTAAACTTTTTTCAATAGCTGAACATATATATTTCAATTTACATTTACCTAGAAAATTCTGACGCCTGTTGGGACTATGTGTCATTAATTCACAATTCATCGATTATTATTATCAATTGTAATCGATTAATATCGGGTTTTTTTCATTTGAGGAGATTTACATTGAGAAAAACAGATGCACGTGAAAGTATTTACCATTACATTAAAACTTTTCGCGCTAATAAAGACCATGCAACAAAAACTTTAACAAAAAAATCGATTATTAGTAACTTTCTTCAAAATATGAAAATGTCACCAACAAATTTATTTCAATTATCAAATTTATGTATATCAATTTATTTGCTTCAGTAAAAATTCAGTCGCCTGTCAAATCCATGTATCAAGCGGAATCGATTAAAATCGATTTTTTTCGATGAGATTTTCACGAATTAATAAAAGAAAATGTTAAAATTAAAAAAAAAAAAAAAAACATTTTATTTTTAGATATTCGTATATTCCATAGACCCGTTTCAAATGTATTGAGGCTATGTGCCAATATTAATCGATTAAAATCGTTTTTTTTTATAAATAAATAAGACCTCCTATATTGAAAGAAATATATGCTATTGAAAGCATGTGTATTTAAATGTCCAGTTACCCAAGATAAGGAGAACAATTAATCGATTATTTTAGAATTTCTTCAATGGATGAAAATTTCACCACCAAACTTATTTCAACAGCTGAATTTATGTATATGAATTTGTTAATTGCCTAAATATGAATCGATTAATATCGATTTTTTTAATCTATGAGATTTTCACCATGCAAAAAAATATGTGTGTTAAAGATTTGAATTAACATAAAAAAAGCTCAAAGCCTATCGAACGTTTGGACTAAAATTAATCGATAAATATCGATTTTTTCATTCGATAAAATTTCCACCCTGAAAAAAATGTATGTGTTATAAAAATTGCATTGACATAAAAACAGCTCAAAGCTTATCGACATTTTAGACTAAAATTAATCGATTAATATCGATTATTTTTCAATCGATGAAATTTCCACCCTGCAAAAAATATATGTATTACAAAAATTGCATTGACATAAAAACAGCTCAAAGCTTATCAAAAGATTGTACCAAAATTAATCGATAAATATCGATTTTCTTTTAAAAGAGTGCCACCACTCACAAACTGTGCTTAAACCACAAAATATATATTATGCATACAAATTTCACACGCTTGACGAGACTATAAACCCAGTATTATGCAAGCACGCAAAAGCGTTTGCGCCGGAATTACCCGAACTTTTACGACCCCACAGGATTTGTAAAATTTATACTTTTACAACAGCCATGAGACTCATCCGCTGAAGGCTTCGCCATATGTCTTATTGAGCCATAAGCGCAGATCATGTCATATCACCACCATCTAACGCGTTGAATGATTGAAAGGGTATCATGACACATCCCCGCTGCCTGTAATTGGCACTTTGGCAACCCGCCACCGACGCAAAAATGTGCGAATTATTACTGTAAATTTCATTTTTTACAACTTTTTGATGTTATTTGCGCGCGTTTTGTGGATTTTAACGTTAAGCGCGTTCAAGCATCAAATGATTGACAGCATGCAAGTTTAATACCGACGATTTGAACAGGCAACAAAGTACTGTTAAACCACCAAATACTTGTGTCGGCGCATAAAAACAGCAAAATAAAACAACAAAAACAACACGACGTTCAAGCAGAGCGCACGAAGTTGTGTGTATGTATGTGTATGTGTTTTGCATGGCGAAGTGTTAAGCAGCGTTTAAAACCATTGTTGCCAAGCGCCGTAACAACAAATGAAAATATAAATAAAAAATGTTGCAGCAACCGAAACAAAAGAGGTGTTGAGCATAACAAAAATGAGAGAAAAAGCGGTGCGCCGCCCCCGCAGACAAGTGCTTTGCAGTATAAAACGCGCGCAGCGGTTGCAAAGTGGTGTTAGCATGCGGCAAACACTTGCAAACACTTGCACACACACACACATACACTCGCAACACTTAAATCACTTTTATGCTTGTTTATACCGCCGAGTGCACTTAGCAAAATATAACACTGCGTCAAAGAAGTTGCACGAATAAACACTAAAAAATATATATGCATTCAAGCACTCATGTTTGTAGTCTATCAAAATGTGCGTGGGATGAACTAAAAGAACTAAAATTATGGAAAGAAATTGTGAAAATATTAAAATCTTGTAAGAAGTTTTTTGGCGATAATCAGCAAGTTGCCGCGCAAACCCAAACACACACACGCCTTCAAAAGCAGCGGCTTGTCTTCCGGAAAGCGCTTGATGAAGTTAGTTGCATGACAGTTTCGTTGCTGGCACTTCACCGCAGCTAAGGCATGTCTTATCTGAACGACCGCAACCACTCCCGCAGCCTCAGCTGTGGTTGACCAGCGCCGCCGCGCAGTCCAACTCCTTGAGCGAGTATTGCTTACTTAGACACCGTTACTTTCGTTCTCACGTTGCAACACCTGCGCGCCGTTGCGGCCATTGATGGCTCCGCATCCAATGAATTCTCTTAGCGCGCCTTCCCTGGCGTCATTGCGGTAAACCACTTGAAACCATTTCGTGCCATTCTTTGGCTGCTTCACGAACTGTGCTGCAAACAACGGTTACTTTACCCGCACATCAACATGCCCAGACCGAGAGACCGAGTTGTACTTATTGCTAGCCTCTTCAAACATTAATTCTGCCCCATTTCTTTTGATAACGGCACAGCGTAATGGCGCATTGTTGCATGCCATGAACAATTTGTGAAAGAATTCAGTGGAATCGTAGAATATTGTCATCGCAGGTGGCTTGTAGGAACATCAAGTGTATGATATCATTTTGGTGAATTTTCAACGAACGGTTAATATCAGTCCCAGTAACTTCGCTGAGTTGCCCAAAAGCGTGTCTACCGAGGTTTTTCAAACTCAGTTCCGCAAAAGCCGGGCATTAGAGGAGGACGAGACAAAATAATTCTACCTTGCCTTTTTCCATCAGTTGACACCAGTCAGAACAGCTACCATTGTGGCGAGATCGCATTTGCTTAGAGCCTGTAGTTCGGTGGAGCTCTTACGGTTCGCTCTCAGTCGGAAGGATTTCTCAGTCACACAAGTTCTGTTTGTTGACCAGTGCTTAGTCCTTGCAGGTCCAAAGAACCAACGTCATAACAATCGCTTCCAATCAGATGAAATAGGGGAAAGGGTGACCCTCGTAACAAGTTCATGGACTTTGCAGTTTCGGCGATTCCGCTGTGACCGGGCTCCCATGGAAGTCTAATATAGAAGAAGCTTGAAGTTATCGTTAAGGAGATCATGGCCTCTTTGACTTGTTTTGAGCACACAGTCACGAGAAAAGAGCAAGTATAACCGCTCAGCTGTCGGAGCAAATGTCACCTTTCAGAAGGAAGCTGTACTCCGGAGCAATACATGTACTAACGACAGCCACTTCTGCTTGAAAGACAACACAGTGGTCTGGTAGTCTGTCTGAAGAGCTCAAGACAGTGGACTTCACCTCCCCATCTCCCTCTTAACCAGCTCATTCTGCTACTAATATAAATAAATTGTGTAAAGTTTTTTCAGAAAATTGTCAGAATTGCCCTACTGGGCATGCTTTCTCTCACCTCTTCAAAGGTAGCACAAGAATTAAATACAGACTTCAGCCGGTAAGAAGCTCGTGCAACGCGAGTGCAAAACCAAAACAAATCGAAGTCTCCGGGTAGATATAGAACAAAGGAATTGCGCATGCCGTAAGTGTAGCAAAATTGCAAAGAAAAAGATTATTTGTATGTGTGTGTATACTTGTGTATGTATGACAAAGCGTAGGAAGTAGAGGAAATGTCTATAAGAGCGTGTGAATATTTCCACTTCATCCACTTATGTGCCAGAAATGTGACAAATTGCACTTCATTGCTACGTGTTGGTATAAAATTTTCGTTATTTAAAGCAAATAGATTGCACCAAATACTTGCCGCAAAGTTGCCAAGACGAAGTAGAAATGAGTAAATGCATGTTGCATTTTTATCTGTGCCACAGAGCTGTGAGTAGTGTCCTAGTGGTGGCACGTGCAGTAGTCAGACTCAGACTCAAATCATTAGCATTCCCCGAGCGAGTTTGATTAGAAATATGAAATATAGTTTTAGATTTACTTAAAATTCGAAAAATGATTTACCGACTGAGAAGAGAGTTTGCTATGCATTTAGTGGCAGTTGAAATTTAAACGAAAAATTAGTATTTGCAATTCCTTAAAGAAGGTAAAAGATCATGCAAAGAAGGCTGATTTTAAATTCCACTTTTCAGGAAGACTTTTCACTGTTCTAATTTTACCTTTTAGAAAATGGAGTTTCAGAAACTCTAAGATGCCAATATTAGATACGAAGCATCATGAACATTGTAAGATGTACTCCGGACTGTTCGGGAATGCCTGTTGAAGTCTCCTATCGAACATCTGCGCATTGAGGCACGTACATATGTTTCCAGTTAAGCAGCATAATGAACTTCTCTCCGAGCAGTCTCCTACTTGAAGCAGAATCGCTTCACAGAACCAACTATAGGTCATTCCTCAACTACGTCGACGACATAAGACAATCGTACGCCGACCAGGCTTCTAACGCAGTGAATGACGTACTTGGAGTCAAACTACCACCCATTGCAGGCGATGAGATCGAGCTGCTTCGTTCTGGATACTGTATCAGATTAAACTCCTAGTTATTCAGAATCGAACCCGACATATCAAATATATGTCCAGCATTCAAAGAGTGCCCGCATGGCACCAACCACCTCTTTGCATGCCCAGCTAACACTACACATCTGACACCCCTCAACCGACCTCGTCCAAGTAGCACCTTTCCTGGGCCTACTATTGGGTGACCTCGATGACAGGTGATCTGAACCTTACCATCCTAACGGGTACTAGATAACCCTTACAATAGCAACTTTTAAAGACGGTTCTACTGGCATAGTATGTTTGGTAGCGCCACAGTCTTAAGTTTTTAGAAAATTTCGAATGTGGTCAGTTCGCACAATGAGATGATTTCTCTGGTTGATTTTTCTCGATTTGATGGAAAAAGCAGCTCCTTCAGCTTGCTACAAAGTCGTATAGGGGGTTACAACAGAAATTATTCAACGTTAGTTTGGCGAAAGCTGGACAGTGGAGGAGAAAATGTCTAGATGTTTCCACCTCAGCAATCTGACTCTCTTTCAGTTCGAACTCCAACCATTGCACCCACATGAATATTGCTAAGTACTTCAATAGACCACTTTCAATCTAGCTTGGGCCAGAAAGATTTCAAAACCGCTTATGTGCTTATGTGAGGTTCATAGAACGACAGGAAGCTGGAAGAGAGGTGAACACCGGCTCGCTCTCTTTCTGTTGGGATTTGGGTAAGGCTGACTCTCTTTCAACGATTCTGCTGTGATCAGAAACTCAGACAAGTCAAATATGGAGTAGCTTAATGTTACTACTAATGAGGTCATGCACCTACACAGGAGATATGTGCGCAGAGTAGATATGTCCGAAAGTAAGGGAGAATTTCGGAATGTTCAGCGGAACTTTTAAGCTAACCGGTTGCCGGTAGTATGATGAGTGTTGTATGTATGTGATGTGTTTATGGCATCTACCCCTGGCCACCATTCCAGAGCTGTATGGAAGCTCAACTGGTAGTTGCGTCGGTTACGAGGTCTGAGCGGAGACTTAATTCTGGTACCACGGGGAGCAGGAGTCCTTAGAGTTGTGGTTAAAATCCGAATGCGGGAAGAACTGACGCTTTGTTAGTTAAGTGTGGAGTTGAGTTGACACCGGGTGCCAGACGTTTTGTCAGTTGAATGTGGATTTGAATTGACACCGGGTGCCACATCCAAAGTACGGCAGAGGTTTTAGCTGGGCATCGAACCCTACCAAAGTGGTTAGTGTGTCCACTCCACCCTGGGGTAAGGCTGTCGTCAGCAGGTACCCCCGTTAAACACACCGGACGTTGTCTGGAGTTTGATAGCACCACTTTTTCCTATATTTTGGATATTTTTATTAGTAGACTTAACTGCTGTGCTGTCTGAGCAGAGTGGCCGCCAAGAGGAGCTTATCTAGCTCCTTACATTGTCGGCAGTCATATTAGCAGCTTTGGAAGGACTGATTGTATCAGCTCAGCAACTTAACTCTCTCTTCTCTCATCTTTAGAAAGCAATAGATTGAGATTCTGAAAATTGTATTCTTTATTGACTCCATAAACAAAATCTCTGTGGATCCTTTTCCAAGTTTTCTTTAAATCTCAAATTTTTCAAAGCAAATGCAGAACTTACTCTCGCATCGCCTTTTCAGCATTTAACATTTAATGAGCTTAATTTAAGCCCTTTCGAAATTCCCGTGAAAAGTGAGAGTTATTGTTTCGTTTCGCGCAGAATTCACACTCGCGAGCACTAATTTGCATTTGCTTCGGCGAAATGAAAAATGTAAATAAATTAAGCTTGCATATTAAATGAGCCGCGCATAATTCTCATTTGAGGCTGCTGCCAAAGCAACCTAATTCCTCTTTAATATATACAATGCAAATAACTACAAGCGCTGAGTTACTCACGAATTAATCAAGTTAGCAAGAATGAAAATAACTTAAGGCACAACAACAACAAGGCGGCGGTGCAGCGGCAGTGCCACCAAAGCGCTGACCACACAAACAAGTTAGTGAAACAGAAACAAAATAATAAAAAAAAAACAAAAACACAAACTAAATAAATACGCGCAAAGGACATCGCTTACAAAATAAATAAAGCCGAGAAGCGACACAAAAACGCAACTTCAAACTTTTGCCGAGTTGAGAAGCCGCGCCGAGCATTATTCATATTCATGCACGGGCAAGGCGCGCGGGGCCAGTAGAGGTGGAGGAGAAGGGGAAATTTGCATTTCCAATTTTGCATAAAACCCGTCATCAGCTGTTGTCAGCTGCAAGCTCACAGCGCCGCGCGCGCGTTTAGTCGCCACAGCAACGGCGAAAGTGCAACCGCAGCTGCCCTTTCACAAATAAATACGGCACACTCACACCCCCACCCGCAATGCCGCTAGTGGCAGAATGAGCGTGGAATTTAGTTATCAGCGTCAGCCAAGCCACCAATGGCATCGCTGCCACCGCTGCTGCTGCTGCCTTTGGAAAACTTCTAAACTAAATAATGTCTCGTTATCTTCGTCATTTGTGGTCGCCACTGTGTTGCCTTCACAACTGCTGCCAGCGCGCGCTACAAAGCGGCAAACGAGAAGAAGCACAACAACAACAACAACAGGCAAAGAAATGCTACACGACAGCGTGTTGTAATGAAGTTGTTGCTGCTCGACATTTGCTCACATTTTCATATTTGCTCGATGTCAACGAGCGCAAGCAACAACTAGAATGGTAGTGCCAATACCAACAACAACAACAATGTTGGCATCAACATCAGCCCAAACACATAAGCGTAAAAGCTTGTCGTAATGAAGCAAGTGGCAGGAAAAGTGTGTATGTACAGGCGTCGCCGACCAACTTAAAGTAAAATTAATATTCCGCAAACATTTTATTGCATACCTTAAGGCGAATTAGAATAAACAAACAGCTGAACACACGTCAAACAGCACAAACACACGCGCCAGCTGCCACCCTTTTTGACGCACGCACACATAGACAGCTGCGTACGTGTGGCATCTGCCAGCATTGCCAACTGCGTTGTTGCCATTGTTGGCGGCGGCAGCCTCTTAGAGCGACTCCACTGGCGTTCAAGCAAGAAATTTCTTTGTAAATAGCACAGAAGACTCTTTATTTGCTCTCTGGTTTGAAAGGTGGTTGGAGTCTGTCAAGCGTTCGTATTGCCAGCGTTGGCAGGGAGTGCTAAAGGAAGATAAAAAAGCGCACAGAATTTAATTTTCGTCTCTCAGATATTTTCATTAAGTTCAGGGTTAGTTATTTTAGATTTTTGGTCAAATCAGTAGCAGATTTCATTTTTGTTAAAGCTTCATTACAGAACAAGTTTGGAGCATATTTGAAGGAGTTTATAGAATCTATTTAACAATCTCTATAAGAGCATATTTAACATAGAAAAATTAAATGAAGTGTTGATGGCTTAACTGATTGATAGCCTTGATCTATTTTTACCCTGATTTTATTTGACCCGGAGTGATAAAAAAGCTACATTGTCAAGTATTTTGACATAAATTTTTATTATCGCCTTCAAAAGTAATTTTTATAGGCTTCTCTTGAAGCCAAATTTAGTCCAATAAGAGAGCTCTGCATTGACCGAAACAAATGGTATACCGATGGCGAAAGGTCAGGGCTTTATGATAGATGCAACAAAACTTCCCAGGCAAGCTCTCCCAGGTTTTGCCGAGTCATCAAAGATGCGTTGTATGGATGGAAGACAAGGCCTTTTTGTTGATCAGTTCTGGTCGTTTTTTTCCATTGCTTGCTTTAATCTCATCAGTTGTTGACAGTAAAATGTAGAATCAATAATTCGACAAGGCTGGAGCAGCTTACAGTGAATGATTCTTTTCCAATCCCAACAAACACTCAGCATAACCTTTCGTGGCTTTGCGACCTTTGTTGAGCTTCACCACGCTTGAACCATGACTTTTATGGCACATTATTGTCGTATTTGATCCACTTTTTATCTCTTGTTACCATTCGCTTCAGAAATGGTTCAATTTCATTTCGTTTCAGCGAAAAATTGCTGATGTTAATTCGGTTCATTCAATTTTTCACAGACAATTTATGTGGTACCCACACATCGAGCTTCTATTTGTAGTCAGCCTTTCTTAAATGGTTCAAAACCATTTGATGATGAATGTTAAGATCCTAAGCGATGTCATGGCTGTTTATGTGATGGTCCTTCGATGACTTCAAGACCTTCATTGATTATTTGCGCCCCACAAATACTTCTTCAACAGTTTCAACAATCCTGTAGCCGTGATTCCATTCGACACAAAAAATTCTAAGAAAACTGTTTTCAAATTTTGTTTATTTTAAAAATCGAAGGACACACTTTTCGTGTCTTCAACGAACGCTTGACAGCGCCGACACATATTAATAGACATACTAAGATCAAACTTCACACGAACGTAAAAAAGGCTTTGCCAATCTAGGGACGATAGTTTTTCAATTCGGTTCGGCGCGTAGTTTAAGTCCACCAGTCCAAGTCAGTATTGATCAGGTAGTAACATTAAAATTTAGTTTAGATGAGTTGCAAATGGAACCAAGATCCAACTTTTGGGCCAAGAAAATCCATTTAAACCCTTAAATGCATCAGTCCGACTCAATATCATTATCATTATCGCTAAAATTTGGTTCAAATACTGCAGAGTTCTAAATGGAACCAACATCTAGCAGTCGAAATTTTTTGGGAAGAAGTTAAATAAAATTATATCAGCATTTTCCCTCGGATTTATTGAGCTTTCATGAGACTAAGGTTCAAAGAGTCCGAATCTTATACCCTCAGTCACTCAGCCAAATTAGCTCAAATTAAAATTTGACCTCTCAAGAAATTTGTGACAAGCGCCAGCGGTTTTATTGATTATTGAGGATTTTGATTCGTCCCACTTAGTTTCTGGTTCGATTAGCTGAAGTCTAAAATGCACAACGCAACCATGTAGCATCCAAAGAACCACGAACCTTTTCAACAAAGTTTCCAGGCTCCCTTTACATTGAAACACGCACGCAGCAATTGCAAGAACCTTGGCTTACACACACAGTTCGTCTTGTCACTGCTGAAGAAGAGCGTAGCGAGGCAAGGCACAAAGTGATAACAGTCGGGTTATGCGGCGGGGCAGACGGGATGACAGTGCGTATGAAAGGCGACAAGAGAAAAAGCCAATTTAAATTAAGCGCCACAACTGTCAAAGAAGTGAGATAAAACTCATTAAAGACGAAAGCAGTTGGTGCCTACAACGTAAATGTAAATATTGTGGAACTCCGAAAGCGTATGCAAGCACATACACATACACACACAGCTGTACATAGTATATTTGCCAAAGGAATGTCTGCTGAAATGAGGCATAAAAGGCAGGATGTGCGGGCAAATGTCGGCAAAGTTTTTGTATTTAATATGCTGGCGAGCACGAGGCTGCGCTGGCAGACTGGCTGCTTGACGCGCTGACTGACTTTCTGTCCCCTGGCGGCTGTTTTATTGTGAGCGTTAATTTTTTGACGGAAAACTTGTCGCTTCGGCATGCCAGCTTTATTAACTTTCCGTCGGAACAACGTTGTTGTTGTTGTAGCGGGTCGCCGTCGCTGTTGGTTATGCTTCATTAAAACGCCGTTTATAAAGTGACGAGCCGGTATATCTTGATTTCGTTACAAGCAATAACCGGCCGCGCCACTTGCCCCTGTGTTGTTTGTGCAACGCCTGGCGGAATGCCATTGATCATGCGCGCGTGTGCCGCCGCGAGTGTGCGAGGCATGAATAAATGGGAATTTAAAGCGCCGCAGAGCAATGACACACACGCGCAGGCTGGAATGCGTTTTGGAAAAATCAAATCAGCGACTGTTTTGGGCGCAAATCGTCATTGGACGCCGCTGGGCTTGTGGAATTATGACAGTGTGAAATGTATTTTAGATTTACGAATGCCGATAAGCGCGCCGATAAGGCATTGTGCCCAACGAAATTTAAATTCGCCGCTGCAACAACAAAGCATATAAGCGTATAAACAAACAAACAAACAGCAACAACAACAACAATGGCTGACTGATGGTATGAAAAAATTACTTCAACTTAATAAAGAAAATTTATTGCCGCTCACTGTTGCACACTCATTTCACGCCACTGCCTGCCACACTCACACACACACACACCGGCTTCGCTTTAAAACATATTCAAATTGTGCATAAATTTAAATTTATTGCCTTTGCGTACAGTTATTAGTCGTCAACGTTGTTGCAGCGCTTGTTATTTGCCTTTATTGTTGTTCACGCGTACGTGCCACACACCGTTGCCGCCAGTTCACTGCCTTGCTACACAGCTATTGGCTTCATTAAGTGCCGAATTTGTATGAGAGTTAGTTTCAGTTGTTGTTGTTGCCCGTTTTTTGGCTACAAATTTCAATTCAATTAAGTTCTCGCACCAGAAATCTTTTCCGAAATCTTTTTTCTTACAAATTATTATTGTTATTGTTGCAATATTGTATTTCCGTTAATTGTGGCCGACGGCGGTCTGCTGCCCTGTCTGGGAAAAGCGCTTCCGTTCGTGCCACAAACTGGTGCATAGAAAATACATATATAGTGGTGCCTTAATGGTGGTTATAATGTTGTTTGTCCTAAGAATCTTTTTCGAGTTGAGGAAGCAGTGAGTGGACCTAAAATGTAGGAAAAGTTTGTGTATTTTTAAACCTTCAAAAAATGTTTGATTAGACAGAAGTTGGGCATAAATGTCCAAAAGAGGTTTTAGTACGACAAATTCGGCATGGTACAGGTATTCTTCTTCTTCTTTTACGGCATTGTACTCGTACAAGTATTAGTATCACATATTTTTCTTCACCATCATAAGAATCAAAATACTTTTGTAAGCAGTTTTTTATTCAAAAAGTCAATCAACTAAACTATATAAAACTATAAAATATACATATACATCTGATCAAATTTGACCCGGACTAACAAAAAACTACTTTTTCACGTTTTTCCATCATCTGTGAATATTAAAGTGAGAAAACTGTCTTTGAATATCCATGTTCATTAACTATTGACCTAAAACTATAAAATATACATACATACATCTGATCAAATTTGACCCGGACTAACAAAAAAAACTACATTTGCACGTATTTTCCATCACCAGTGAATATTAGCGTGTTAAATATTGTCATCGGATATTTATGTTCTTAACTATTGAGCTCAAAATATCAAATCTATATTTAGAACTGATCAAATTTGAGCCGGACTAGCAAAAAAAAGCTACATTTGCACGTATTTTTATACAAAGTTTTATCGGCGACTTCAAAATAGGCTCCTGATAATAAGTCTCGGCTGTAAATCTCGGTCTTCAGTGTCTTCAGTTAATTTTTTCGCGGTTTTCGCTCATTTTTTGAACTCCATTCGCTTGATTGTTAGACAGTTTCGAGATCTTATTTTTAAACCCAAATCAAATCCTCTTCTACTTACATACGTTGTCAAGCATTTCTCTTGCGATCTCCACTCGATGTTGTTTTTATAAAAGATTCAGCTCCTTTGGTATGAGTCCAGTATTGACAAGCTTCATACCGAAAACATTAACCAAAATGTATTGAGTGTTTCCATAAAAGATATTGAGATCATCTTCTTTCTCTCTGTTGCCAACATGACGATTTCAAAGCACTGTTTCAGAGGTGGCTGGTGGACTAGCATGTGGAAAGTTTTCGATGACATCCCGGTTTTCTCTGAATACTTTGTGCCACTCAAATTCTTATGTTCACAGTCGTAGTTCCACTAGAAGCACATAATTTCCAAGCAAACTTGTTCCAATTATTTTCCTTGGCAAAAATCCTAGACAAGGTACAGATTATATCGATGAGTTCATGCCAAATGTCATCAGGTGATATCCTGTATAAATTCCTTTACATATTAAGTCGTTTAACTCAACCATATCAAAACATGAGACTAGTCTTTTCGGTTACCTTAAATTTGGTTCAGGAGCGCAATGAGTTTTGAGCAATTTCTTGCAACTATAAATTAAATTTTCTTCCATATAATCCCTCACATTGGACAAGAAATGTTCAGGCTCAACCTTCCTAATGATCCTGATGCTTCGTATTTGACAAAAGATGTTCAGACTCTGGCGATCTCTCCATTTCTTTCTGTTCCATATATAAAATGCACATATATTTCTAGGCCAGGAACCCAGAAGTCGAGTTAACAGAAAAGAGACCTTAAACTTCTATGAGGATTTTAACGAAGCTGAATTCTTTTTCAGTTCACAAATTTAGCCTTACGTTCTAACTTATGTCAGCATTCACCACTTAAAGTAGATATACTAACCGAAATGTTTTCTAACTGCCTTAAAACTAGCAACCCACTATCAAATACCCATAACTACCACAACTTTCATTTGGTTTACAAATTTAAGCTTCTGCGTTACAGAATTTCTGCTATAAAACCTTTTCAAAACTAAAGTCTTGCGCGAAATTTCTTAAAACTTAAACTGCCAATTCGCCTGCACCGCAATTCAAGTATTACGACACACGCCGTCAACGGCATTAAATAAGTTTTTATCGTCGCACCGAAATTCCTTGGCGCTTTCAGCAAATGACACCTCTTTAACATCTTTCAATGCTCGCAATCCGCTTTTCAAACTTCCATCAAACACCGTTCAACAAAGAGAGATGAGAAAACACTATTTTTACTGCGCAGATAAAGAAAATAAATCTATTCTTTACGCTCAATAGAACACCTCGATGAGTTAGACAGACTTGCTGCTTTCTTCTACTTCTTTGGTCCCCCTTTAACAACCGCACGCGCCTGCATGCCCGGCTGCATATCGACCGAGCATTGGTCAAAGAACTTTGCCATTTGTTGGCGTGACAAAGCATCTTGAGCGACGTGAGAGACGCCAAAGTGGCTCAAGAGTGCGCTGCTGTGGCGAGAAGTGCCGTGTGCTATCTACTACACTTGCACCTGAACTTGGCGCACTCAAGACGAAGGTGAATGTTGGCAGGTCGTGTGTTGCACGTTCACTACTCCGCCAAGCAACGGCGTCCCTCGCCGGCTCTCTCTCGCTTTCCGTTTGCGCTGCCATTTTCTTCGTTTTGTTCGTCAAACCCAGCTGCTTCATCTTCTCGCCTGTCTGCCATAACAAATAAGCTGACAAACAGCTTTACATATCTTATTCAAGGCAAACTTACAGCAGCCGCAGCAAAACCACAGTAGCTGCACCAGCGGCAGTGGCGGCGGCGACGGTGGCAGCAGCAGCACCTCGAGAAATTTATGAAAGGAAGCAGCTAATAGTTTCGACGGCAGACAGCAGATATGAGTATTATAAAGCGCCTGCATATATATGTTCCGTGGCTGTGTGGCTGTGCGGTGGCGATAAGGTGAGGAGCGCGCCGGCGGCGTTGCAGACAATTGCACACCTACGCCGGGACGGTGCAAGTCTTGCACTTGTCTGCTGCCACATTTTGTGGCCAAGGAAATTCACTCAATCCACATGCGTGCTTACATATACACTTGATGCACAGTTGTGTGCAAAAGTTTTTACCGCCAACTTACAGCTCGCAATTTGCGCCTTTCCAAATTGCACACCCAAGTTGCTAAGCAAGCAGCCGGCTAACCAAACGGTTTGGCTGTTGCATGTTGCTTGATTGGTTGGTTGGTTGTTGGGTTTTCTTTTCGGTTAAGTTGGTTACTTGTGCCCACAAACCATTATTTAAGTGTCCTTGGGGAACTTTGCTCCACTACTTATTCAAACATGTGTTTGTGTGTGTGTTTGTCGACGAGTGTGTGTATTTATGAATTTGTCGGCACGTCAATGCAGTCAAGCGCGCAGACAGTCATTGAGTCGTGCTAAAAACTTTTAGTTGTCGCTGACAATTTGTTGTTTTAATGCAACATTGGAAATTGCTAACTAACGAAACGATGTTGCAGATCTACGAGTAAATATTTGGTAGTCGAAAAAGTCTCTTCGTATTTTGTCAATAGATGTCGTTGTAATACATTTTATCTAATATTGAAAGCATTATATTTTGTGGACTTAAAAGATGTGAAAGAAAAGGTTAAATGGCTGATCTCTTCAGATTACGGAAAAGCGCACTTCAACTTCTAAATAAAGTTCTTGTGGAAGCTACACAATTTATCCTATAGTTGTCTAATAACTCTACACGAACTTATCACAAATCTATATATTATATCTATATAATACATTGTATGCTTCAGATATTTCACTTGGATGTCTTCTTTTTTTAAGGTAGGGGAAAGCATCACAAGCCGGAGTGCGGAATTTCAATCTGCTAAACCTAACCTACTCCCGATTCCAGACTCTCCCAAGGAGCCATCTAATTAAGTATTACTTCGTGAGAGTAATAAAACTTTAAAGTCTCCTCTATGACACGGACTTGGACGCCCGCTCTATATGTCTAAATTTTATTTGTGATTGAGGCTGTCGTTTAGCTGACAGCTTTCCAGTGCTCAGTGGATTGACTCATAAGTGTCGTCAATCGTGTAACTACCACTGAGTGTAGTATTAAATGTACTCAAAGAGCGAGGGCAATAGAAGTATACTTGCTCAGAGTCTTCAAAGCACTCTGAACACGTCGAACAATTGGGACTAATGTCATGCCGGAATCTATACAGGTAGCTTCTAAAGCACCCAAGTCCACTTAGTAGTGGGTTAGGTGGAAATCCAGGTATCCATATCGTCTGTCAATTCACGAATGAATATCCGGTATCAGTCTGTGGGTATACAGTCCTTTGAAAGAGGTTTATCACCGCTGCTGCTATATTGTTAAGACTTTAACACTCTTCTCTTTTTCTCCCATAACTTAACTCTGTATCTTATATGTCCGCCGTATTCGTCACCCTGGATGCCAATGGGGCTCATACAGGCTACTACTTCAGCAGCATCGCTTGATATTGTTCGAAAAGCATTGATAACTCTTAGTGCCGACAGGTTATGACTGTTTTTGTTTGTCTGGTATATTCTTCAATGCCTAGCGCCTGGATGTCCAAATGTGTGAGATTGGAAGTATTTTAGTTTTGATCAAAAAAGATATTAACAAAAGTAAAATTTTAGTTTATTTCTTGAAAGAACTTCTCACGATTGGTTAATAAAATCCAAAGAGCATAAGGTGACTTTGAGATATCTCGCATCCACTCAATCGCTTAAACATGCCATGTTCGTTCTCTGCATAACCCATAAGGTAACCGATTACCTAACTAGTTAAATATAGTATTTAAAGTATTCTTTCGAACCTGTAGTATTTTCTTAGCTGATACAAGGCTTTGATTGTAAGAAACAAGCGGTTCGATGTTTCAGTATTCAGTAAAACAAGCGATTATAGATCGATCCACAATACAACTTAGAGCGATTAACTCTCAAAAATCTCAGAAATGCCTCAGCAAATGTAGGCTATTATCGCACTCATCCTTCTTCGGCCAAGCGGGCAAGTATTGGAAAAAAGTTTTCAAGCGAAATGAGAGCAAAAGAGTGTGAGTTCGGTTGGACACTAAAACTATGGTTCACGATGGTTCCGAAGGCGTGAATGAGTTGAAAGTGAAGAAATAATTCGCAGCATGAAGGGTATAATAATTTGTAATGAAAAGGAAGTAATAGTTGTAAGGCGAAAAGGATTGAAATGGGTATTCTTTAGAAAGTAGGTACGCTTTTCTACTCAACTCTTCTCGATCAAGCCTGACAAGTTAGAAAGAAGAATAATACTTTCGACTTCCTTTTGGGAAGAACTCAAAAGAGTCAAAAAAGACACAATTGTCTGTTATTAATTTTTTATTTCATTATTTTGGTATACTTTAATTGCAAACAAATTAACTCGGCTTAAGCCACAGTGTTTTCTTGATTATTTTCACAATTTAGTCGACTGCAAATTTCATAGACAATTGCATCAGCAAACTTTCTGCGCATTTCCATAAAATCAAACTCGAATTCATTTTACGCCAGCTTGCTGCAAGTGAGTGTGCAAACAACAACAATAACTTGGAAAATATTTCAACGAAACAGCGTTTAACCGCTGAGTGGCAGCCATTGCAGCAGGTGTCTGCCCATACTCACACCTTTGCACACAAGAAGTTATGGAAATAAAGTTTTCTTTGCATGTATTTGCATACCTATGTATGCATATATATATATATATATTTTATGCACATACACCCGTACTTTGCATTTCACTGTCTTCTCTTGTGCTTGTTCCACCGCCAACTCCGTGAAGGGCTTATGTTGGCCTCAAGTGTGCACTCAAGTGAAAGTGTGTTGCTTGCATGTGCAATTGTGTGCTTAGCATAATATGTTAATACATTATTTCTGCAAAGTTATTGGCACTTTCTCATATGAACTTCGGCGCTTAGCGCAAAGTTGGTGGATTGAGCAATTTCATGCTCTAAAGCATAGAGAATTCTACTGTTGTGTATGTCTCCACTTAAAAAGTGCTTCAATTATAATAAAAAGAGATTGTTGAACATATTTTATTTACAAATACAGAATCTTCGTAAAAATACTTGGGGACTTATCGATAATGGCACTGCGTTACAACAACAATTGTTAGTACAAAAGCGAAACAAATTTAATTATGAAAATTCGAAGTGTTGGCGAGACGTCCATTTGCACCAAAAAATTTCAGTTCTTTTGTCCGATTGCTTTTGCTCATTTTTCGTTTTCATTTCGCTGCTTTTGTGGCCACTAATGCGTTCCGACTGTTGGCTACTTTCAACACGCAAAAAGGTGACCGAAGTTTGTGTGTGTGTGAGTAGGAGGGACTCGGCTAATGGAAGCGCGTAATTTCATTAATTCGCTTTAATGTGCGATTTTGTTGTATCTTGCACTGATATACATATATAAATATGTTCGAATATATGCTGCTACAAATATTTACCTACAGTATATACCAACCAGTATGAAGTCAACCAGCTGGGCAGCGGCTCCTTCCCAATTAAGTGGCCGGACATTCCAGGTGAATGCCGTTAAACCGTAAACCTTAATACGTTTGTAGTGGTCGTCATCAAAAGGGGGTCTCTCATCCGAAGCTGTTATGTCCTTTCCATGAGGAGCGTTTCTTTTTTTTATAAGCCGCGTCCCAAACCCAGCGAACAACCCTGAGAAGGTATGATACGCCTTTTACCACTTTATCAATGTTTTTTGGCTTTTAATGGGATACTGGTCTAAGACCGGAAGTCATGAGTTGCTTGAGCCATAAAGAACTTTCTTTTTTTGTGCGAACTTCTAAACACGACTCCATCGGTGCTGTAAGTTCTGTTTTTTTCCAGGTTAGACAAAAAAAGAAAGCCTGTCGGTCTGTTAGCCAACGAATAATTTCGAAGTTTTAACTAATTTCGTCTATATTGTAACCAGCATTAACATCAACAACAACGTCGACCTCTTAATCCAACACAGAATAACTTTTTACTTCTGACTGAGACGAGCGAAGACCAAACCGTACAAGTCACTCATTATCCCCGTCCTGTATATTGTACAGAGGCATGGACGATGATAACATCTGATGTCGGTGTTACGAGTTTTTCAGAGAAAGGTTCTGCGGAAGACTTATAGTCCTTTGCATATTGACAGCGAACACCGCAGTCGATGGAACGATGAGCTGTGAACAGCGGCTACCCTCTGAAAGTTTACGACGCAGTACCCGCCGGTGTACAGATAAAGTGGAGGACCTCCACTCCTTTGAAAAGGCCAGGTGGAGAAGAACCCGGCTACACTTGGAAGCTCCAATTGACGCCAAACAGCGAAAAGAAACAACGACTGTCGCGCTGTTGGAAACTCAGCTGTAACTGCGTAAGCCGTGTACACTTCAAAAAAAAAAAAAAAATAAGAAGAAGTATGAAGTCATCCATTTAGCTCGGGAAAGAACTGGCGAAGCGATTGGGAGATCTAGACGTTGGATGTTTTCAGTCCTAGTTTCGAACTTGAAATTTCTTGGTCTGGTACAAAATTCAAATTATCTCAAGGCTTCCCTGTTATTGTAAAACTAAATCTATAATCATCATTATTCTGAACTATAAATTTGTCTGAGGATTTTTAAACACATCACTTCAAAAATCTCAAATTCTAATGAAATTTTCATAGCATAACGGTTTTGTGTACTTTAACATTGATGTCGGCAGATCAGACCGCCACACACAGAGACACAGTTTTAGCCGGAGCACTGTGCTGCAACTGAAGTTCTTTGACTCGTTTGTGCGGGAAAAAGTTGTTTTATAAAAAAAAAACAAAAACCCGACTGAAAGGAAAAATATTCAACTTTCACGGGATTTCGCAAAGCCGAAACAAAAAACTCGCAAATAAAGCCGCAAACTAAAGAAAAACTTTTCCTTTCAAAGCGCCATTGCTTGACCAGATAATAACCTGACTGCCGTTTGTTGGCGGCTGACCGAACCAAGCTGCCCGTCAGCGAGCGTGTTCGACTCACTTTTCAAATGTGCAACCGCAAAAAAACGAGCAAACTTCACTTGAGTTCGCTTCAAATGCAATTAGTCGACGGCTTGTCCAACTGACACACACCCCGCACAGCAGCGACCCACCCCCTCTCACCGACCACACCACATGGACACTACCAGCCACAAACACATGCGCGCACACGAACACGAAGCCGGCCGCTTCGCAAACTTTCGTTGACGCCTTTTGGTTTCTCCGCTTCGCTCCTTGCAGAGCAGCGCATTGACGGCCCGTTGTTGCAATGAATACCGTGGTGAAAAGTGAGAATTTGCGGCAAAGTGAATTGCGGAAAGCTAGTGAATTTCCTATTTTCACGCTGCGGCCATTTTGTGACCGATTCTGGAGTGAAAGTGAAAAAAGCATGGCTTTTCTATAGCAAAAGCAACGAACAACCCACACACACGTATAAACTTCGTGCACAATAAACAAGTTTAGCTAACTTCGTTAAATATTTACCGAGGTACCGTTGCAGTTGGTTAAACAATTAATGCAAAATTAATTGTATTTGCTTGATGATGAAGTCGAAGCGTGATGTTGTGGTTCTTGTTGTTTGTGGTGGTGTGCGAGACGTGCGTTAAGGTAAACTCAATGAAAAACTAACAATTTTCGCTGGCAATTTAAGATTTAAGGTCCGCGGCTAATTTCACTTGCACTCATTTCGGTTGGGCATAATTAACTAGGCTCTGGCTAAACTCGCTTCTAATGAAATTTCGCGAGTAAAACGAGATGGCGAAGTGGTCAGCAAATACGAATTCGGTGTTGGACGAAATTGCGAAGTTAAGTTAAAGAAAAATGCGTTTAAAAATAAAAAAAGCTGGAATATTATTCATAGCTGCGTTTTTTGTTTGAAATATATGTATATTGGAGCTATTCGATGTTTTTTTTTTTTTTTGTAAAATCACGTATGCGGGAAATCTTCTACGGATCATTCTGCAAAACTTTGCCTAAGAGACTGTGGGTCTAAACCGGTTTTAAGCCAGCGATTTTTAAGGCGAAACTTGAGAAATCTGATTTTAATTTTGAATTTTGATATATGACATAGTGTTTGGATCTGAGTAATATGTCCAGAAATTACAGATTGCCTTAGACAGTAACCCACATCAAATTTCGAGAAGATATCTTGTCAAATAAAATGTTGTCCATACAAGGACTTGATCAATTTGCATGACAACTACGTCCTATCGTAGTCCTATATCGCCTTTGGCCACTAAGGGAGACTAATATAGAGTGCTCTTGCCAGCAAAGCATCTGCTTTTAAACGTAGATGTTTTAAATGTTGTTTTTGTATACTCAAATGTATTTTTTTTTACACAGGAAAGGTTCGTAAATGCAATTGATTATTATTGAGTATTTTTCTTCAATTTGAAAATCAAAATTTTATCAAGTTCTGTCATTCTGAGTTGTATTCCTTGGCTTAAATCATTAATTATAATATTTTTTTTTGAAATCTCTTAGCTCAAAGCTTTCAAATATATGTATATATTTTCTCTGAGCTGATCGGCAACTTAATATAATTTGCGGTTATTTCTATTATTTTTGAATTATCTTTCTGCAGTTAAGTAAAAAAGAAAGAAAAAAATTTAAAATAAAATTTCTACATTCAAATATTAGTGAAAATTTCATTTCTCATATTAAATGAGAACTATCTTTATCGCACTTATGAGAGATATTGTTATTGCCACAAAAACAGTCCGAAAGCAATATTTCACTAAAATAAGAATTCAACTTCAAACGCACTCAAATTTGAGAAAGCAAACATTTTTTGTTGTGCTCTTATGAATACCATTTTGAATTCCGCAAATATATTTTCGCATTTTTCATTATTCAGCATCACAATTGACCTTATTTTAATGCCTTCACATGAGGTCGCTCATACGCACTGGTGTACGCATGTAGTTGTGCATGCTTATACAAACATATCGATAACTACAAACACTTGTCTGTGTATTGCCTGTGGCTGCTCATCTTTCAACTTTCACCTTGTCTGCACACACTTATACACATACATACAAGCATACATATGTACAATCATACACACGCAAACAAGCATACATACAAAAATACATCTGTGGATACATGCATGCTGAAATCCACCCAAAGTATTGAATATTCTCAATAAGCGTGCTCACCTAACTGTACGTGTGTGTGTGCTTGCGAAATTGGTGACACATTTATTTCATCACCAACTTTTTTTTCGATTTTATTTTATTTTTTCTTTTTCAGCTTTTTCTTGCAATTTACTTGAAATGTTGTTTAGGTGTTCCAAACATGCATTGCTGTTGTTGTTTTGTCATTTTTAGTACAGTTCATAAAAATACACATGAAAATAAATTGAAAAATTCCATTTCACAACATTTTCACAGGCATGTCAAACAAAGTTGGCACACACACACACTTGCAGCGTGCAAATGCAAAGGTATGAGTGTTGTCTTTGGCTCTCTCCGCCACTCTGTCACCTCGTTTTTCGTGCATTTTTCTATCAAGCATTTGTGTTTGCATACATTTACGCTTCATTCCTCCATTATGTCATTCTTTCGCACTGAACGCCGCCCTTCCCCGTCTATGCCACCCAGAATACCGCTTATTTATTTGCATCACTGTTTTATGGATTTGTTTTTCTTCATTGAATTAAATGGCTTCATCGGCAGTTATCACCGTCGTCGTCATCGCCATCGCCATCTTCATCGTCAACCGTCGTAAAATTGTGGCAGTATTTTTCAGTTTCTTTTGCCGAAAAAGAATTGCTGACTTTTCCATTTTTTCCTTTCTAGAAATAGTAAAATAGTGCTGTGTTCTGCCATTCGCCCACTTTGCGAAGAAAAATATATTTATTTAGTGGGTTGATAAACTTGTACGGCACATTCAAAATGTTACATATGTGCCAAAATTGGCTGTGTTTTCTCGTTTGAAGAAAGGAAAATTTGTAGTGTTATATTCTTAGAGAAAACAAAGTGGTTCTCACTTGCTGCCTTACTCATTTCTATCTTGTAAATATGTATTAACCAAATTATGTGAAATATATGTCTATTGGACGGAATTATGGATTTGCCATTCTTAACTTACCTATCCTTTAGCCTTTAGCGCACTAAAGTCCTCACTTTAGCAGTCGTACCCAAAAAAACAACTCTCTTTCATAAATTTTATTATTTTTGTTTTTTGATATGTCGAAGATTAGTTTATGCTACAGATGACTGTTTCAAAGAATCTTTATACACATTTGAATTTAATTGCCTTGTCTGCGGTTTATCGAATTAATACACATATATACGATAAGATGAGATATGCCTACTATAAAAGATAAGTTGTTGCATTCATAATAAATTTTGATCGATAGGTGGCGCTGTAGTAAATTTTTATACTTTTATACAACGAACGATCAGGGTGACGCGCTGGTTGAATTTGGCGATGACCAGACAGTCTGTACACACGCGAACCATTCCTTCAGTTTTCGAGACATTTTCTTTTTCCTAAGAAATTGAGCATTTATCGTAAGACTTAGCTGTCATACCGTGTTTTCCAAAAGGACTGATATGACTTCTAGTTGTCGTTTCGGCTAATTTTAATATGTCATGATATGTAAAAGCACCAACAAGACAGAGAACCGCCCGAAGTAATGAAAATATTAATGCCCGTCAGGCAAGTGTTGTTGAAGACCGCAATTTGTTGATTACACACGTTCTCAAGAATTGGAACTATATAAAATCACAACCTGGCGGTTTTTGAGAAAAGATTTGAGCTTGGCTTCGTATAAACTTGTTCTCACTGAACAACTGACGCCATTGAAACAACGCAAATGTCGGGATTTTGCTGAATTTGCCTTGGAACAACTTGAAAACGATAACTCCTTTTTTTTAAAAAAATCAGCTTCTCCGATGAGATTCACTTTCATCTGAGTGGTGCGGTAAATAAACAAAACTTCGGATTCTGTAGAAAATCTACCAATTATCCCCGATTAACTATTACATTCACGTAAATTGACAGTTTGGTGTGGTTTTTGGTCTGATAGAATTATCGTTCCGTACTTTTTTTTCGAAATGATGCTGGAGACACTGCTACTGTCAATGTAAAGCGGTAAAGACCGATGATAACCCACTTTTTATGACCGCAATTTGAAAAAAAATTTATCTTCACAACATCTGGTTCGAACAAAAAGGTGCTATATTCCGCACACTACGTGCAACAAGCGAATTATTACGAGAAAAGTGATCTGATTTTTCAAGAATGATGAATGATTTTTGAAGTGATTAGTCTTGAGCAATAAATCAGACTCTGTTAAAACTTTAGAAGTCAAAATTGAACTTGCTGTTCATGAAATACGACTTGATTTAGTGGAAAAAGTACTGGAAAATTGGGTTCAACGAATTCGTTTCTGCACAAAAAGTCATAGAGGTCATTTGAATGATGTTATATTCAGAGCTTAATTGTCTATGATTGTGCTTCCAATAAAAAAAAAAAACATTTGAATATTCTTAACAATTATGGTGTTTTATTGTAGTAAGAAATCATATAACTCCTATTGGAACTCTCTGTATAAGCTGATAGATCAAGAGCAAGTTCTTATATGGAAGACTGTTTTATTTAAGAATATATCTTCACAAAACTTTAGAGGAACTATTTTTCAAGGCTAAGTTACTGTCCCGCTACATATTGCTCAGTTGGGTACACTAAAACATATTGCTGGGTGTTTCAGGTCGTTTTATGCCATTATATTAAACAAAGTGGTCGTGGACCATGTTTACCTCTTTTTC
>JAPZAG010001033.1:0-42799 GCA_027475135.1 Bactrocera correcta
TTTGTAAAATTTCTTATTTTGATCAAACGATATAAGATTCGAAATGAACATGACATACTATTAATTGTGAACGTACATATGTATGTATGCGGAAAACGTAATTTTCAAATATATATTGCTTAAGAATTTTGTATAAAAATGTACATATATTTACATGCCAACGTTGTCAGAAAAATAACTTAATATTTATAAGTCAGTGGGTAAGCAGAAATTGGATTACATTATTACGTTAGTTAAAACAAAAAAACCCGTCGGATCAGGGACGTTCCGTATTTAAGAGGGGGAGGAGTTATTATATTGCGCTCGAATGCAGCATTGCAACAACACAGCTTAGCGTATGTCATCACCACGCAACCTTTCGACAGTGGCGCTTAGCAACATCAACACCTCGCGCATATGTTTTCTAAGCTGTCCAACAGCGGAACAGTCCGGCGCTTAAGAACACTGCGCAGGCAATTAACCTTACCTATGTGTTTGCCTAGCAACATCGCAACGACGCAGGATAGCGCGTAATTCTATCACCACCCAACAACAGCAACACCTCGCGCATGTGTATGCAGTCTAAGCCGCCCAGCAACAGCTCTACCGTGTGCATAGGCTAGCCAAGCAGCCCGCCAAAAGCCCAACTCGGCGCACGAGTTCATCGCTTGCCTAGCAACAACTTCACCATGCGCTTGGGTTAGTTAGGTAACCCAGCAACGGTATAATAAAGCACATAAGATCACTGCGCGCAACAATAACAACAACACCTGAAAACCATTAGACGAGAGGGTATTTAAGGCTGCGCTGTTAGCATAACAGGACAGTTCTTCGAGACAACTCATTAGTTAAACCAAATCGAATTTATGCCTAAATTTAAGACTACGGAATTCTTCCAAATGCAGTGCCGTTATGGCTTTATGTCAACTTCAGTTCGGTAAAGGAGGTTTATTAACTTAAATATGTTAAACCAGTTATCTGAAGCATTTCCATATCGATTGCGAAATGTATATATACAAGAAAATCGACTTTATACCTAAATATAAAATTATAACATTACGGAATTCTTCTAAATGCACTGCCGTTATACCGTTAAGGCTTTATGTATGCTTAAAAATGTTTATTAACTTAATATGTCAAACTAATGATTTGAAGCATTTCGATATCGATAGCTAAAAGTGTATATACAAGAAAATCGACTTTATGCCTAAATATAAGATAACGGAATTCTTCTAAATGCACTGCCGTTATGCGGCCATGGCTATAAGCCAACTTCCGTTCGTTAAAGAATAATCAGTAAGATAGAGGGGTTAATTAACCTAAATCTGTTAAACCAGTTATATGAAGCATTTCGATATCGATTGCTAAATGCCTATATACAACAAAATCGAATTTATACCTAAATATAAGATTACGGAATTCTTCGAAATGCACTGCCGTTATGTCGATAAGGCTTTTGTAGACTTCAGTAAGATAAAGAGGGTTAGTTAACTTAAATATGTTAAACTAATGATTCGAAGCATTTCGATATGTATTGCTAAATGTGTATATAAAAGTAAATCGAATTTATATCTAAACATATGGTTACGGAATTTTTATAAATGAACTGAAGTTATGCCGCCAAGGTTTTAAGCCAACTTCCGTTCGTTAAAGAAGGCTAATTAACTTAAATATGTTAAGCTAATGATTTGAAGCATTTCGATATCGATTGCTATGCAATTCGATATCGCTTGCTAAATGTGTATATAAAAGAAAATCGAATTTATATCTAAACATAAGATTACGGAACACTTCTAAATGTACTGTCGTTATGCCGCCATGGCTTTATATCATCTTCATTACGTTAACGAAGGCTAATTAACTTAAATATGTTAAACTAATGATTTGAAGCATCTCGATATCGATTGCAAAATGAGTATATACAAGAAAATCGACTTTATACCTAAATATAAGCTAACGGAATTCTTCTACATGCACTGCCGTAATGCCGCCATGGCTTTATGCACACTTCAGTTCGTTCAAGAAGGTTTATTAACTTAAATATGTTAAACTAATGAGTTGAAGCATCTGGATATCTATTGCGAAATATATATTTACAAGAAAATCGACTTAATACCTAAATATAAGATTACGGAATTCTTCCAAATGCACTGCCGTTATACCGTTATGGCTTTATGTAAACTTCAGTAAGATAAATAAGGCTTATTAACTTAGATATGATAAACTAATGATTTGAAGCATTTCGTTATCGATTGCTAAATGTGTATACACAAAAAAATCGACTTTATACCTAAATATAAGATAACGGAATTCTTCTAAATGCACTGCCGTTATGGCTTTATGTTAACTTCAGTTCGTTACAGAAGGATTATTAACTTAAATATGTTAAACCAGTTATTTGAAGCTTGGCTTTATATCCCCTTCATTACGTTTAAGAAGCTATATTAACTTAAATATATTAAACTAATGACTTGAAGCATTTCGATATCGATTGCTAAATGAGTATATACAAGAAAGTCGGCTTTATATCTAAATACAAGATTACGGAATTCATCGAAATACACTCCCGTTATGCCGGTATGGCTTTATATAAATTTCAGTACGTTAAAGAAGGTTAATTTACTTAAATATGCTAAACGAATGATTTGAAGCATTTCGATCTTGATTGCTAAATGTGTATGTACAAGAAAATCGATTTTATACCTAAATAAAAGATTACGGAATTCACCCAAACATACTGCCGTTATGCCGTTATGGCTTTATGTAAACTTCAGAAAGATAGAGGGGGTTAATTAACCTAAATATGCTAAACCAGTTATATGAAGCATTTCGATATCGATTGCTAAACGCCTACATACAACAAAGTCGAATTTATACCTAAATATAAGATTACGGAATTTTTCTAAATGCACTGTCGTTAGGCCGCCATGGCTTTATATCACCTTCATTACGTTAAAGAAGGTTAATTAACTTAAATATGTTAAACTAATGATTTGAAGATTTTCGATATCGATTGCTAAATGTGTAAATACAAAAAAATCGACTATATACCTAAATATAAGATTACGGAATTCTTCTACATGCACTGTCGTCATCGATTGCTAAATGTGTATATACAAGAAAATCGACTTTATACCTAAATATAAGCTAACGGAATTCTTCTACATGCACTGCCGTTATGCCGCCATGGCTTTATGTACACTTCAGTTCGTTAACGAAGGTTTATTAACTTAAATATGTTAAACTTAAAGAGTTGAAGCATCTGGATATCGATTGCGAAATATATATTTACAAGAAAATCGACTTTATACCTAAATATAAGATTTCGGAACTCTTCCAAATGCACTGCCGTTATACCGTTATGGCTTTATGTAAACTTCAGTAAGATAAATAAGGTTAATTAACTTAAATATGTTAAACTATTGATTTGAAGCATTTCGATATCGATTGCTATATGTATATATACAAGAAAATCGAATTTATACCTAAATATTAGATAACGGGATTCTTCTAAATGCATTGCCGTTATACCGTTAAGGCTTTATGTAGACTTCAGTGAGCTAAAAAATGTTTATTAAATTAATATGTTAAACTAATGATTTGAAGCATTTCGATATCGATTGCTTAATATGTAAATACAAGAAAATCGACTTTATACCTAAATATAAGATTACGGAATTCTTCTAAATGCACTGCCGTTATGCCGCCATTGCTTTATGCCAACTTCAGTTCGTTAAAGAAGGTTTATTATTTTAAATATGTTAAACTAATGGTTTGAAGCATTTCGATATCGATTGCTAAATGTGTAAATGTAAGAAAATCGACTTTATACCTAAATATAAGATTACGGAATTCTTCTAAATGCACTGCCGTTATGCCGCCATGGCTTTATATCAACTTCAATACGTTAAAGAAGGTTAATTAACTTAAATATGATAAACTAATGATTTGAAGCATTTCGATATCGATTGCTAAATGGGTATATACAAGAAAATCGACTTTATACCTAAATATAAGACTACGGACTTCTTCAAAATGCACTGCCGTAATACTGCCGTGGCTATATGCCAACTTCAGATCGTTAAAGAAGGTTTATTAACTTAAATATGTTAAACTAATGAGTTGAAGCATCTCGATATCCACTGCTAAATGTGTATATACAACAAAATCGACTTTATACCTAATTATAAGATTACGGAATTCTTCTAAAGGCACTGCCGTTATGCCGCCATGGCTTTATATCAACTTCAATACGTTAAAGAAGGTTAATTAACTTAAATATGTTAAACTAATGATTTGAAGCATTTCAATATCGCTTGCTAAATGTGTATATACAAGAAAATCGACTTTATACCTAAATATAAGATAACGGAATTCTTCTAAATGCACTGCCGTTATGCCGTGGCTTTATGTTAACTTCAGTCGTTAAAGAAGGTTTATTAACTTAAATATGTTAAACTAATGATTGAAGCATTTCGATATCGATTGCTAAATGGTATATACAACAAAATCGACTTTATACCTAAATATAAGATTACGGAATTCTTCCAATGCACTGCCGTTATACCGTTATGGCTTTATGAAACTTCAGTCGTTAAAGAAGGTTTATTAACTTAAATATGTTAAACTAATGATTTGAAGCATTTCGATATCGCTGCTAAATGTGTAATACAAGAAAATCGACTTTATACCTAAATATAAGATAACGGAATTCTTCTAAATGCACTGCCGTTATGCCGTTAAGGCTTTATGTAGAATTCAGTAAGATAGAGAGGGTTAATTAACTTAAATATGTTAAACTAATGATTTGAAGCATTTCGATATCGATTGCTAAATATGTAAATACAAGAAAATCGACTTTATACCTAAATAAAGATACGGAATTCTTCCAAATGCACTGCCGTATACCGCTAGGCTTATGCAAACTTCAGTCGTTAAAGAAGGTTTATTAACTTAAATATGTTAAACTAATGATGAAGCATTTCGATATCGATTGCTAAATGTGTATATACAACAAAATCGACTTTATACCTAAATATAAGATTACGGAATTCTTCCAAATGCACTGCCGTTATACCGTTATGGCTTTATGTAAACTTCAGTAAGATAAAGAAGGTTAATTAACTTAAATATGTTAAACTAATGATTTGAAGCATTTCGTTATCGATTGCTAAATGTGTATATAAAAGAAAATCGTTTTTATACATAAATATAAGATTACGGAATTCTTCTAAATGCACTGCCGTTATGCCGTCATGGCTTTATATCAACTTCAATACGTTAAAGAAGGTTAATTAACTTAAATATGTTAAACTAATGATTTGAAACAATTCGATATCGCTTGCTAAATGAGTATATACAACAAAATCGAATTTATACCTAAATATAAGATAACGGAATTCTTCTGAATGCACTGCAGCTATACCCTTAAGGCTTTATGTAGACTTCAGTGCGTTAAAGAACGTTTATTAACTTAGATATATTAAGCTAATGAATTGAAGCATTTCGATATCGATTGCTAAATGTGTAAATACAACAATATCGACTTTATACCTAAATATAACATTACGGAATTCTTCTACATGCACTGCCGTTATGCCGCCATGGCTTTATATCAACTTCAATACGTTAAGAAGGTTAATTAACTTAAATATGTTAAACTAATGATTTGAAGCATTTCGATATCGCCTGCTAAATGTGTACATACAAGAAAATCAAATTTATACCTAAATATAAGATAACGGAATTCTTCTAAATGCACTGCCGTTATGCCGTTAAGGCTTTATGTAGACTTCAGTAAGACAGAGAGGGTTAATTAACTTGAATATGTTAAAGTAATAATTTGAAGCATTTCGATATCGATTGCTAAATATGTAAATACAAGAAAATCGACTTTACACCTAAATATAAGAATACGGAATTCTTCTAAATGCACTGCAGCTATACCGTTAAGGCCTTATGAAGACGTCAGTGCGTTAAAGAAGGTTTATTAACTTAAGTATGTTAAACTAATGATTTGAAGCATTTCGATATCGATTGCTAAATGTGTATATGCAAGAAAATCGACTTTATACCTAAATATGAGATTACGGAATTCTTCCAAATGCACTGCCGTTATGCCGTTAAGGCTTTTGTAGACTTCAGTAAAATAAAGATGTTTAATTAACTTAAATGTTGTAAACTAATGATTTGAAGCATTTCGATATCGATTGATAAATGAGTATATACAAGAAAATCGACTTTATACCTAAATATAAGTTTACGGAATTCTTCTATATGCACTGCAGTTATACTGTTAAGGCTTTATGAAGACTTCAGTGCGTTAAAGAAGGTTTATTAACTTAAATATGTTAAACTAATGATTTAAAGCATTTCGATATCGATTGCTTAATATGTAAAAACAAGAAAATCGACTTTATACCTAAATATAAGATAACGTAATTCTTCTAAATGCACTGCCATTATGCTGTTATGGCTTTTTATAAATTTCAAAACGTTAAAGAAGGTTAATTTACTCAAATATGTTAAACTAATGACTTGAGCATTTCGATATCGATTGCTAAATGTCTATGTACAAGAAAAACGATTTTATACCTAAATAAAAAACAACGGAATTCACCCAAACATACTGCCGTTATGCCTCTATGGCTTTATGTAAACTTCAGTAAGATAGAGGGGGTTAATTAACCTAAATATGCTAAACCAGTTATATGAAGCATTTCGATATCGATTGCTAAATGCCTATATACAACAAAATCGAACTTGTACCTAAATATAAGCTTACGGAATTTTTCTAAATGCACTGTCGTTATGCCGCCATGGCTTTATATCACCTTCATTACGTTAATGAAGGTTAATTAACTTAAATATGTTAAACTAATGATTTGAAGATTTTCGATATCGATTGCTAAACGTGTATATACAAGAAAATCGACTTTGTACCTAAATATAAGTTTACGGAATTCTTCTACATGCACTGCCGTTATGCCGCCATGGCTTTATGTTAACTTCAGTGCGTTAAAGAAGCTTTATTAACTTTAATGTATTAAACTGATTTGAAGCATTTCGATATCGATTGCTAATTGAGTATATACACGAAAATCGACTTTATACCTAAATATAAGATTACGGAAATCTTCTACATGCACTGCCGTTATGCCGCCATGGCTTTATGTTAACTTCAGTGCCTTAAAGAAGCTTTATTAACTTTAATATATTAAACTAATGATTTGAAGCATTACGGAATTCTTCTAAATGCACTGCAGTAATACCGTTAAGGCTTTATGAAGACTTCAGTGCGTTAAAGAAGGTTTATTAACTTAAATATGTTAAACTAATGATTTGAAGCACGTCGATATCGATTGCTAAATGCGTATATACAAGAAAATCGGCTTTATACCTAAATATAAGATAACGTAATTCTTCTAAATGCACTTCCGTTATGCTGTTATGGCTTTATACAGATTTCAGTACGTTAAAGAAGGTTAATTTACTCAAATATATTAAACTAATGATTTGAGCATTTCGATATCGATTCCTAATGTGTATGTACAAGAAAATCAATTTTATACCTAAATAAAAGCTTACTTAATTCACCCAAATATACTGCCGTTATGCCTTTATGGCTTTATGTAAACTTCAGTAAGATAAAGAAGGTTAATTAACTTAAATATGTTAAACTAATGATTTGAAGAATTTCGATATCGATTGCTAAATGCGTATATACAACAAATTTGGCTTTATATCTAAATATAAGATTACGGAATTCTTCGAAACACACTGCCGTTATGCCCTTAAAGCTTTATATAAATTTCAGTACGTTAAAGAAGGTTAATTTACTTAAATATGCTAAACGATTGATTTGAAGCATTTCGATATTGATTACTAAATGTGTATGTACAAGAAAATCGATTTTATACCTAAATAAAAGATTACGGAATTCACCCAAACATACTGCCGTTATGCCGTTATGGCTTTATGTAAACTTCAGTAAGATAGAGGGGGTTAATTAACCTAAATATGCTAAACCAGTTATATGAAGCATTTCGATATCGATTGCTAAATGCCTATATACAACAAAATCGAACTTATACCTAAATATAAGATTACGGAATTTTTCTAAATGAACTGTCGTTATGCCGCCATGGCTTTATATCACCTTCATTACGTTAATGAAGGTTAATTAACTTAAATATGTTAAACTAATGATTTGAAGATTTTCGATATCGATTGCTAAATGTGTATATACAACAAAATCGACTTTATACCTAAATATAAGATAACGGAATTCTTCTGAATGCACTGCAGTTATACCCTTAAAGCTTTATGTAGACTTCAGTGCGTTAAAGAACGTTTATTAACTAAGATATGTTAAACTAATGATTGGAAGCATTTCGATATCGATTTCTTAATGTGTATATACAAGAAAATCGACTCTATACCTAAATATAAGATAACGGAATTCTTCTGAATGCACTGCAGTTATACCCTTAAGGCTTTATGTAGACTTCAGTAAGATAGAGAGGGTTAAGTAACTTAAATATGTTAAACTAATGATTTGAAGCATTTCGTTATCGATTGCTAAATGTGTATATAAAAGAAAATCGTTTTATACATAAATATAAGATTACGGAATTCTTCTCAATGCACTGCCGTTATGCCGCCATGGCTTTATATCAACTTCAATACGTTAAAGAAGGTTAGTTAACTTAAATATGTTAAACTAATTATTTGAAGCAATTCGATATCGCTTGCTAAATGTGTATATACAAGAAAATCAAATTTATACCTAAATATAAGATAACGGAATTCTTCTAAATGCACTGCCGTTATGCCGTTAAGGCTTTATGTAGACTTCCGTAAGACAGAGAGGGTTAATTAACTTGAATATGTTAAAGTAATGATTTGAAGCATTTCGATATCGATTGCTAAATATGTAAATACAAGAAAATCGACTTTATACCTAAATATAAGAATACGGAATTCTTCTAAATGCACTGCAGTTATACCGTTAAGGCCTTATGAAGACGTCACTGCGTTAAAGAAGGTTTATTAACTTAAGTATGTTAAACTAATGACTTGAAGCATTTCGATATCGATTGCTAAATGTGTACATACAACAAAATCGACTTCATACCTGAATATAACATTACGGAATTCTTCTGAATGCACTGCCGTTATGCCGTTAAGGCTTTTGTAGACTTCAGTAAAATAAAGATGTTTAATTAACTTAAATGTTGTAAACTAATGATTTGAAGCATTTCGATATCGATTGATAAATGAGTATATACAAGAAAATCGACTTTATACCTAAATATAAGTTTACGGAATTCTTCTATATGCACTGCAGTTATACTGTTAAGGCTTTATGAAGACTTCAGTGCGTTAAAGAAGGTTTATTAACTTAAATATGTTAAACTAATGATTTAAAGCATTTCGATATCGATTGCTTAATATGTAAATACAAGAAAATCGACTTTATACCTAAATATAAGATAACGTAATTCTTCTAAATGCACTGCCGTTATGCTGTTATGGCTTTTTATAAATTTCAAAACGTTAAAGAAGGTTAATTTACTCAAATATGTTAAACTAATGACTTGAGCATTTCGATATCGATTGCTAAATGTCTATGTACAAGAAAAACGATTTTAAACCTAAATAAAAGATAACGGAATTCACCCAAACATACTGCCGTTATGCCGCTATGGCTTTATGTAAACTTCAGTAAGAAAAAGAAGGATAATTAACTTAAATATGCTAAACCAGTTATATGAAGCATTTCGATATCGATTGCTAAATGCCTATATACAACAAAATCGAACTTGTACCTAAATATAAGATTACGGAATTTTTCTAAATGCACTGTCGTTATGCCGCCATGGCTTTATATCACCTTCATTACGTTAATGAAGGTTAATTTACTCAAATATGTTAAACTAATGACTTGAGCATTTCGATATCGATTGCTAAATGTCTATGTACAAGAAAATCGATTTTATACCTAAATAAAAGCTTACTTAATTCACCCAAATATACTGCCGTTATGCCGTTATGGCTTTATGTAAACTTCAGTAAGATAAAGAAGGTTAATTAACTTAAATATGCTAAGCCAGTTATTTGAAGCATTTCGATATCGATTGCTAAATGCGTATATACAACAAAATCGAATTTATGCCTAAATATAAGATTACGGAATTCTTCTAAATGCACTGTCGTTAGGCCGCCATGGCTTATATCATTATTCATTACGTTAGAGAAGGTTAATTAACTTAAATATGTTAAACTAATGATTTGAAGAATTTCGATATCGATTGCTAAATGCGTATATACAACAAATTTGGCTTTATATCTAAATATAAGATTACGGAATGCTTCGAAATACACTGCCGTTATGCCCTTAAAGCTTTATATAAATTTCAGTACGTTAAAGAAGGTTAATTTACTTAAATATGCTAAACGATTGATTTGAAGCATTTCGATATTGATTACTAAATGTGTATGTACAAGAAAATCGATTTTATACCTAAATAAAAGATTACGGAATTCACCCAAACATACTGCCGTTATGCCGTTATGGCTTTATGTAAACTTCAGTAAGATAGAGGGGGTTAATTAACCTAAATATGCTAAACCAGTTATATGAAGCATTTCGATATCGATTGCTAAATGCCTATATACAACAAAATCGAACTTATACCTAAATATAAGATTACGGAATTTTTCTAAATGAACTGTCGTTATGCCGCCATGGCTTTATATCACCTTCATTACGTTAATGAAGGTTAATTAACTTAAATATGTTAAACTAATGATTTGAAGATTTTCGATATCGATTGCTAAATGTGTATATACAACAAAATCGACTTTATACCTAAATATAAGATAACGGAATTCTTCTGAATGCACTGCAGTTATACCCTTAAAGCTTTATGTAGACTTCAGTGCGTTAAAGAACGTTTATTAACTAAGATATGTTAAACTAATGATTTCAAGCATTTCGATATCGATTTCTTAATGTGTATATACAAGAAAATCGACTCTATACCTAAATATAAGATAACGGAATTCTTCTGAATGCACTGCAGTTATACCCTTAAGGCTTTATGTAGACTTCAGTAAGATAGAGAGGGTTAAGTAACTTAAATATGTTAAACTAATGATTTGAAGCATTTCGTTATCGATTGCTAAATGTGTATATAAAAGAAAATCGTTTTATACATAAATATAAGATTACGGAATTCTTCTCAATGCACTGCCGTTATGCCGCCATGGCTTTATATCAACTTCAATACGTTAAAGAAGGTTAGTTAACTTAAATATGTTAAACTAATTATTTGAAGCAATTCGATATCGCTTGCTAAATGTGTATATACAAGAAAATCAAATTTATACCTAAATATAAGATAACGGAATTCTTCTAAATGCACTGCAGTTACACCGTTAAGGCTTTATGTAGACTTCAGTGCGTTAAAGAACGTTTATTAACTTAGATATGTTAAACTAATGATTTGAAGTATTTCGATATCGCCTGCTAAATGTGTATATACAAGAAAATCGACTTTATACCTAAATATAAGATAACGGAATTCTTCCACATGCACTCCCGTTATGCCGTTAAGGCTTTATGTGGATTTCAGTAAGATAGAGAGGGTTAATTAACTTAAATATGTTAAACTAATGATTTGAAGCATTTCGATATCGATTGCTAAATGGGCATATACAAGAAAATCGACTTTATACCTAAATATAAGACTACGGACTTCTTCCAAATGCACTGCCGTAATACCGCCGTGGCTATATGCCAAATTCAGATCTTTAAAGAAGATTTATTAACTTAAATATGTTAAGCTAATGAGTCGAAGCATCTCGATAGCGATTGCTAAATGTGTATATACAACAAAATCGACTTTATACCTAAATATAAGATTACGGAATTCTTCCCAATGCACTGCCGTTATACCGTTATAGCTTTATGTAAACTTCAGTAAGATAAAGAAGGTTAATTAACTTAAATATGTTAAACTAATGATTTGAAGCACTTCGTTATCGATTGCTAAATGTGTATATAGAAGAAAATCGTTTTTATACATAAATATACGATTACGGAATTCTTCTCAATGCACTACCGTTATGCCGCCATGGCTTTATATCAATTTCAATACGTTAAAGAAGGTTTATTAACTTAAATATGTTAAACTAATGATTTGAAGCAATTCGATATCGCTTGCTAAATGTGTATATACAAGAAAATCGAATTTATACCTAAATATGAGACAACGGAATTCTTCTAAATGCACTGCCGTTATGCCGCCATGGCTTTATATCAACTTCAATACGTTAAAGACAACGTAAAAAGAAATGAAATCTGTCTACAGAAAGTATATCCATGTGAAGGATTTGTCCGGGATATTCTGGTATTGGTGTTCTGCCTACTTCTGTTTTTGGTGGGTGTCTATTGTATTTGTTTTCCAAACATGTTCTACAATTCTTGGCTATTGTTGTTAAAGTCTTCTTAATTTCTGGAAAAAAATATTCTGAAATCAATTGTTTGTAGTTCTCTTGGATTGAGCGGTGAGCTCTATTATGTTCCATGGTAGCAGCCTCGATTTGATCTTCTTTTTTGATCAGATCTATTACTAATTTTTCGGTGTGCACGAATTTTACACCTGGAAAGTTTGACAGAAGTAATGATTGTACTCGGCCTAAAGTCTCAAGTTCACAATAGATTCCATTAACTACGTTTGGATTTATCTTTTCCCGTATGGTTTGTAAAAGAAATTCTGCGCTTTTAAAATTTATGGTATGTCTAATGAGTTTTTGAAATAAAATTTTCGTAGACTTGCTGTTAACTTCGGATGGTAAGAGTACTAATTGGGCTTTAAATTGGTTGACAGGATTTTTGATGCTTTTTATTACACCTGAAAGAGAAATCTCGCTGTGAGCCGTTGATATTGAGTCGTCAAGGTTGTGAATGTACTGGCGTGAAAGTGCGTCGGCCACTTTGTTCTCTTTGCCAGGTTTATAGAAGTATTTTGGTGCAAACGAGTTTATAAATGCAGTCCACCTTTTAATTTTTGAATTAGGATTTCTATCCGATATGGCAAACGTCAATGGTTGATGGTCCGTGTAAATGTGAATGTTTTTGATACCGTACAAATAATGCCTTAACTTTTGAAAGGCCCAAACTATTGCCAGAAGCTCGCGTTCGTTCGTGGCGTAGTTTTCCTCTGTTTTAGATAAAGTACGAGATATCATTGTTATCGGCTTACCATTTTGGGAAAGTACAGCACCTAAGGCGACGGAAGAAGCATCTGTGGTTATTTCGAATGGCTTAGTGTAATCTGGATGTTGAAGAAGGACATCTTCTGAAGCCAAAATACTCTTAAGCTTATTAAAGGCAGCGATTGCATCTTCGTCGAGTGATATATTAATTTTTTTAGAATGCCTACTATTAACATGGCCATTTTCACCTCTTAAATATTTTTTAAGGGGTTTAGATATATGGGCATAGTCCTTTATAAATCTGCGGTAATAACCGGAAAGACCCAAAAACGAACGTAAGGATCTCAATGATTTCGGCTCTTGATAATTTAGGATTGCCTCGACTTTGCTGGGGCATGTTCGGATACCTTTGTATGAGACGCTGAAACCTAAGAATTCGACTTCCTCTTTTAAAAATTTGGTTTTCTCTAAGGACACTCGCATTCCTGCTCCCTCAATTTTTTTTAATATGGAATCAACGTGTTTATAGTGTGAATTTTCATCAGAAGAGAAAACTATGATGTCATCAACGTAAACATGGCATATTTTCCCAATATCTTCCCGTAAAACGTCATCTATGGCCCTCTGGAATATGCATTTTTTAAGCCAAAGGGCAATCGACAAAATTCATACTTGCCGTTGTTTACGCTGAAAGCTATCTGTGTCTCGGATCGGGTATTTATCCGATATAGTTTGTTCATTTAGCTTTCGAAAATCGATGAACATTCTTAAATTTTGTTTCCCTTCATCGTCTAAGCCCTTTTTCGAAACTACATGAACAGGTGAGTTATAGGGTGAGAATGATTTTCTAATTATGCCATCTTTAAGTAGAGATTTAAACTAATGATTTGAAGCATTTCGATATCGCTTGCTAAATGTGTATATACAAGAAAATCGACTTTATACCTAAATATAAGATTACGGTATTCTTCTAAATGCACTGCCGTTATGCCGCCATGGCTTTATATCAACTTCAATACGTTAAAGAAGGTTAATTAACTTAAATATGATAAACTAATGATTTGAAGCATTTCGATATCGCCTGCTAAATGTGTATATACAAGAAAATCGACTTTATACATAAATATAAGATTACGGAATTCTTTTAAATGCCCTGCCGTTATGCCGTTAAGGCTTTATGTAGAATTCAGTAAGATAGAGAGGGTTAATTAACTTAAATATGTTAAACTAATGATTTAAAGCATTTCGATATCGATTGCTTAATATGTAAATACAAGAAAATCGACTTTATACCTAAATAGAAGATTACGGAATTCTTCGACATATACTGTCGTTATGCCGCCATGGCTTTATATCACCTTCAATACGTTAAAGAAGGTTAATTATTTTAAATATGTTAAACTAATGGTTTGAAGCATTTCGATATCGATTGCTAAATGTGTAAATACAAGAAAATCGACTTTATACCTAAATATAAATTATAACATTACGGAATTCTTCTTAATGCACTGCCGTTATACCGTTAAGGCTTTATGTAGACTTCAGTAAGCTAAAAAATGTTTATTAACTTAATATGTTAAACTAATGATTTGAAGCATTTCGATATCGATAGCTAAATGTGTATATACAAGAAAATCGACTTTATACCTAAATATAAGATTACGAAATTCTTCTACATGCACTGCCGTTAAGCCGTCATGGCTATATGCAAACTTCAGATCGTTAAAGAAGGTTTATTAACTTAAATATGTTAAACTAATGAGTTGAACCATCTCGATGTCGATTGCTAAATGTGTATATACAACAAAATCGACTTTATTCCTATATGTAAGATGACGGAATTCTTCAAAATGCACTGCCGTTATACCGTTATGGCTTTATGTAAACTTCAGTAAGAAAAAGAAGGATAATTAACTTAAATATGTTAAACTAAGGATTTGAAGCATTTCGATATCGCCTGCTAAATGTGTATATACAAGAAAATCGACTTTATACCTAAATATAAGATTACGGAATTCTTTTCAATGCACTGCCGTTATGCCGATAAGGCTTTTGTAGACTTCAGTAAGATAAAGAGGGTAAGTTAACTTAAATATGTTAAACTAATGATTCGAAGCATTTCGATATGGGTTGCTAAATGTGTATATAAAAGAAAATCGAATTTATATCTAAACATATGGTTACGGAATTTTTATAAATGAACTGCCGTTATGCCGCCAAGGTTTTAAGCCAACTTCCGTTCGTTAAAGAAGTCTAATTAACTTAGATATGTTAAGCTAATGATTTGAAGCATTTCGATATCGATTGCTAAATGTGTATATGCAAGAAAATCGACTTTATACATTAATATAAGATAACGGAATTCTTCTAAATGCACTGGAAGGTTTATTAACTTAAATATGTTAAACCAGTTATTTGAAGCATTTCGATATCGATTGCTTAATGCATATATACAAGAAAATCGACTTTATAACTAAATATAAGACTACGGAATTCTTCCAATTGTACTGTCGTTATGCCGCCATGGCTTTATATCAACTTCAATATGTTAAAGAAGGTTAATTAACTTAAATTTGGTAAACTAATGATTTGGAGCATTTCGATATCGCTTGCTAAATGTGTATATAAAAGAAAATCGAATTTATATCTAAACATAAGATTACGGAATACTTCCAAATGAACTGTCGTTATGCCGCCATGGCTTTATATCATCTTCATTACGTTAAAGAAGGCCAATTAACTTAAATATGTTAAACTAATGATTTGAAGCATCTCGATATCAATTGCTAAATGTGTATATACAACAAAATCGACTTTATACCTAAATATAAGCTAACGGAATTCTTCTACATGCACTGCCGTTATGCCCCCATGGCTTTATGTACACTTCAGTTCGTTAACGAAGGTTTATTAACTTAAATATGTTAAACTAATGAGTTGAAGCATCTGGATATCGATTGCGAAATATATATTTACAAGAAAATCGACTTTATACCTAAATATAAGACTACGGACTTCTTCAAAATGCACTGCCGTAATGCCGCCATGGCTATATGCCAACTTCAGATCGTTAAAGAAGGTTTATTAACTTAAATATGTTAAACTAATGAGTTGAAGCATCTCGATATCTACTGCTAAATGTGTATATACAACAAAATCGACTTTATACCTAATTATAAGATTACGGAATTCTTCTAAATGCACTGCCGTTATGCCGCCATGGCTTTATATCAACTTCAATACGTTAAAGAAGGTTAATTAACTTAAATATGTTAAACTAATGATTTGAAGCATTTCGATATCGATTGCTAAATGTCTCTGTACAACAAAATCGGCTTTATACCTAAATATAAGCTTACGGAATTCTTCTAAATGCACTGCCGTTATGCCGCCATGGCTTTATGTTAACTTCAGTGCGTTAAAGAAGCTTTATTAACTTAAATATATTAAACTAATGATTTGAAGCATTTCGATATCGATTGCTAAATGAGTATATACAAGAAAATCGACTTTATACCTAAATATAAGTTCACGGAATTCTTCTAAATGCACTGCAGTTATACTGTTAAGGCTTTATGAAGACTTCAGTGCGTTAAAGAAGGTTTATTTACTTAAATATGTTAAACTAATGATTTAAAGCATTTCGATATCGATTGCTTAATATGTAAATACAAGAAAATCGACTTTATACCTAAATATAAGATAACGTAATTCTTCTAAATGCACTGCCGTTATGCTGTTATGGCTTTATATAAATTTCAAAACGTTAAAGAAGGTTAATTTACTCAAATATGTTAAACTAATGACTTGAGCATTTCGATATCGATTGCTTAATGTCTATGTACAAGAAAATCGATTTTATACCTAAATAAAAGATAACGGAATTCACCCAAACATACTGCCGTTATGCCGCTATGGCTTTATGTAAACTTCAGTAAGATAGAGAGGTTAATTAACCTAAATATGCTAAACCAGTTATATGAAGCATTTCGATATCGATTGCTAAATGCCTATATACAACAAAATCGAACTTGTACCTAAATATAAGATTACGGAATTTTTCTAAATGCACTGTCGTTATGCCGCCATGGCTTTATATCACCTTCATTACGTTAATGAAGGTTAATTAACTTAAATATGTTAAACTAATGATATGAAGATTTTCGATATCGATTGCTAAATATGTATATACAACAAAATCGACTTTATACCTAAATATAAGATAACGGAATTCTTCTGAATGCACTGCAGTTATACCCTTACAGCTTTATGTAGACTTCAGTGCGTTAAAGAACGTTTATTAACTAAGATATGTTAAACTAATGATTTGAAGCATTTCGATATCGATTGCTAAATGTGTATATACAAGAAAATCGGCTCTATACCTAAATATAAGATAACGGAATTCTTCTGAATGCACTGCAGTTATACCCTTAAGGCTTTATGTAGACTTCAGTAAGATAGAGAGGGTTAAGTAACTTAAATATGTTAAACTAATGATTTGAAGCATTTCGTTATCGATTGCTAAATGTGTATATAAAAGAAAATCGTTTTATCCATAAATATAAGATTACGGAATTCTTCTCAATGCACTGCCGTTATGCCGCCATGGCTTTATCACAACTTCAATACGTTAAAGAAGGTTAATTAACTTAAATATGTTAAACTAATGATTTGAAGCAATTCGATATCGCTTGCTAAATGTGTATATACAAGAAAATCAAATTTATACCTAAATATAAGATAACGGAATTCTTCTGAATGCACTGCAGTTACACCGTTAAGGCTTTATGTAGACTTCAGTGCGTTAAAGAACGTTTATTAACTTAGATATGTTAAACTAATGATTTGACGTATTTCGATATCGCCTGCTAAATGTGTATATACAAGAAAATCGACTTTATACCTAAATATAAGATAACGGAATTCTTCCACATGCACTGCCGTTACGCCGTTAAGGCTTTATGTGGATTTCAGTAAGATAGAGAGGGTTAATTAACTTAAATATGTTAAACTAATGATTTTAAGCATTTCGATATCGATTGCTAAATGGGTATATACAAGAAAATCGACTTTATACCGAAATATAAGACTACGGACTTCTTCCAAATGCACTGCCGTAATACCGCCGTGGCTATATGCCAAATTCAGATCTTTAAAGAAGATATTTAAGTTAATTAACCTTTTTTAACGTATCTAAGTTGATATAAAGCCATGGTGGCATTACGACAGTACATTTGGAAGAATTCCGTACTCTTATATTTAGGTATAAAGTCGATTTTCTTGTTTATATACATTTCGCAATCGATATGGAAATGCTTCAGATAACTGCTTTAACATATTTAAGTTAATAAACCTCCTTTACCGAACTGAAGTTAACATAAAGCCAAAACGGCAGTGCATTTGGAAGAATTCCGTAAGCTTATAGTTAGGTATAAAGTCGATTTTGTTGTATATGCACATTTAGCAATCGATATCTAAATGCTACAAATCATTAGTTTAACATATTTAAGTTAATTAACCCCCTTTATCTTACTGAAGTCTACAAACGCCTTTACGGCATAACGGCAGTGCATGTAGAAGAATTCCGTTATCATATATTTAGGTATAAAGTCGATTTTCTTGCATATACACATTTAGCAATCGATATCGAAATGCCTCAAATCATTAGTTTAACATATTTAAGTTAATAAACCTTCTTTAACGAACGGAAGTTGGCTTAAAGCCATGGCGGCATAACGACAGTGCATGCAGAAGAATTCCGTAATCTTATATTTAGGTATAAAGTCGATTTTTTTGTATATACACATTTAGCGATCGATAACGAAATGCTTCAAATCATTAGTTTAACATATTTAAGTTAATTAGCCTTCTTTAACGTAATGAAGGTGACATAAAGACATGGCGGCATAACGACAGTACATTTGGAAGAATTCCGTAATCTTATGTTAAGGTATAGATTCGATTTTTTTTACATACACATTTAGCTATCGATATCGAAATGCTTCAAATCATTAGTTTAACAAATTAAAGTTTATTAACCTTCTTTAAGGTATTGAAGTTGATATAAAGCCATGGCGGCATAACGACAGTACATTTGGAAAAATTCCGTAGTCTTATATTTAGGTATAAAGTCGATTTTCTTTTATATATGCATTAAGCAATCGATATCAAAATGCTTCAAATACCTGGTTTAACATATTTAAGTTAATAAACCTTCTTTAACAAACTGAAGTTAACATAAAGCCATAACGGTATAATGGCAGTGCATGTAGAAGAATTCCGTAATCTTATATTTAGGTATAAAGTCGATTTTGTTGTATATACACATTAGCAATCAATATCGAGATGGTTCAACTCATTAGTTCAACATATTTAAGTTAATAAACCTTCTTTAACGATCTGAAGGTGATATAAAACCATGGCGGCATAACGGCAGTGCATTTAGAAGAATTCCGTAATCTTATATTTAGGTATAAAGTCGATTTGCTTGTATACACACATTTAGCAATCGATAACGAAATGCATCAAATCATTAGTTTAACATATTTAAGTTAATTAACCTTCTTTAACGTATTGAGATTGATATAAAGCCATGGCGGCATGACGGCAGTTCATGTAGAAGAATTCCGTCTTATATTTAGGTATAAAGTCGATTTTGTTGTATATACACATAAGCAATCGATATCGAGATAGTTCAACTCATTAGTTTAACATATTTAAGTTAATTAACCTTTTTTAACAGTACATTTGGAAGAATTTCGTAATCTTATATTTAGGTATAAAGTCGATTTTGTTATATATACACATTTAGCAATCGATATCGAAATGCTTCAAATCATTAGTTTAACATATTCAAGTTAATTATCCTTCTTTAACATAATGAAGGTGATATAAAGCCATGGCGGCATAACGACAGTGCATGTAGAAGAATTCCGTAATCTTATATTTAGGTATATAGTCGATTTTCTTGTATTTACGCATTTTGCAATCGATATCGAAAATCTTCAAATCATTAGTTTAACATATTTAAGTTAATTAACCTTCTTTAACGTAATGAAGGTGATATAAAGCCATGGCGGCATAACGACAGTGCATGTAGAATAATTCCGTAATCTTATATTTAGGTATATAGTCGATTTTCTTGTATTTACGCATTTAGCAATCGATATCGAAAATCTTCAAATCATTACTTTAACATATTTAAGTTAATTAACCTTCTTTAACGTAATGAAGGTGATATAAAGCCATGGCGGCATAACGACAGTGCATGTAGAAGAATTCCGTAATCTTATATTTAGGTATGTAGTCGATTTTCTTGTATTTACGCATTTAGCAATCGATATCGAAATGCTTCAAATCATTAGTTTAGCATATTTAAGTTAATTAACCTTCTTTAACGTATTGAAGTCGATATAAAGCCATGGCGGCATAACGACAGTACATTTGGAAGAATTCCGAAGTCTTATATTAATGTATAAAGTCGATTTTCTTGTATGTACACATTTAACAATCGATATCGAAATGCTTCAAATAATTAGTTTAACATATTTAAGCTAATAAACCTTCTTTAACGAACGGAAGTTGGCTTAAAGCCATGGCGGCATAACGACAGTGCATTTAGAAGAATTCCGTAATCTTATATTTAGGTAAAAAGTCGATTTTTTTGTTTATACACATTTAGCAAGCGATATCGAAATGCTTCAAATCATAAGTTTAACATATTAAGATAATAAACATTTTTTAGCATACTGAAGTCTACATACAGCCTTAACGGTATAACGGCAGTGCATTTAGAAGAATTCCGTAATATTATAATTTTATATTTAGGTATAAAGTCGATTTTCTTGTATATACACGTTTCGCAATCGATATCGAAATGCTTCAGATAACTGGTTTAACATAATTAAGTTAATAAACCTCCTTTAGCGAACTGAAGTTGACATAAAGCCATAATTCCATAGTCTTATATTTAGGCATAAAGTCGATTTTCTTGTATATACACATTTAGCAATCGATATCGAAATGCTTCAAATCATTAGTTTAACATATTTAAGTTAATTAACCTTCTTTAACGAACGGAAGTTGGCATAAAGCCATTACGGCATAACGGCAGTGCATTTAGAAGAATTCCGTAATCTTATATTTAGGTATAAAGTCGATTTTCTTGTATATACACATTTAGCAATCGATAACGAAATGCTTCAAATCATTAGTTTAACATATTTAAGTAAATTAACCTTCTTTCTCTGACTGAAGTTTACATAAAGCCATAACGGTATAACGCCAGTGCATTTGGAAAAATTAAGTAAACTTATATTTAGGTATAATGTCGATTTTGTTGTATATACACATTTAGCAATCGATATCGAGATGCTTCAAATCATTAGTTTAACATATTTAAGTTAATTAACCTTCTTTTTCTTACTGAAGTTTACGTAAAGCCATAACGGTATAACGCCAGTGCATTTGGAAGAATTCCGTAATCTTATATTTAGGTATAAAGTCGATTTTCTTCTATACTCCTTTAGCTATCGATATCGAAATGCTTCAAATCATTCGTTTAACATATTTAAGATCGTTAACCTTCTTTAACGTATTGAAGTCGATATAAAGCCATGGCGGCATAACGACAGTACATTTGGAAGAATTTCGTAATCTTATATTTAGGTATAAAATCGATTTTGTTGTACAGGGTAGGCCATTTAAAGTTGACCCATTTGTTTCTAAAAAAAAAGAACAAAAGAAAACAATGTTTTTTGTTCATTTCAAAAATAATTTATTTTGGTCCAAGGGGATTTGTTTCAGCTAATATTTATAAATTAGATCGCGTAAATGGGCACCTTTAGCTTTGACAGCTAAATGCACTCTTTTTTCGTCATTTTCCACGACTTTGGCCAATGTTTCGGATGATATGGCGGCTGTTTCACGTCGAATGTTGGCTTTCAGTTGAGCTAAGGTCTTTGGCTTATTAGCGTATACCTTGGATTTCAAATAACCCCACAAATAAAAGTCTGGTGGCGTCAAATCTGGTGATCTCGGTGGCCAGTCAACATCACCATTTTTCGATATCAATCGCCCGGGGAAAAATGGTCCCAATAAATTGATTGTTGGTCGAGCTGTATAGCATGTAGCCCCGTCCTGTTGAAACCAGAAGTTATCCATGTCATTTTCGCGAATAATGGGTATCACAAAATCCGTTATCATGGCTCGATAACGCTCACCATTGACTGTTGTCGTGGCTCCATCATCGTCTTCGAAAAAATACGGTCCGATGATAATATTCGCGCAAACACCGCACCAAACTGTTACTTTTTGGTCGTAAAGAGGCTGTTCTTCAATTAATTGAGGATTTTTGGTGGCATAAAATCGGCAATTTTGCTTGTTTACGCCTCCATTCAACGAGAAATGTGCCTCGTCTGACATGATGAGTTTTCGCCAAAAGTCAAGTTCGTTTTCAGCCATTTCGATGGCCCATTTGCCAAAATTAAGGCGTCGCGGATAATCAGGCTGGGTTTAGTTTTTGTGCCATTTGAATTTTATATGGAAACATCTTCAAATCTTTATGAATTATGCGTGGGAGAGTGGTGCGAGAGATGTCTAATTCCTGAGAGCGGCGATAACTCGATGTCGACGGAGTCTCCTCAATACTGGCTCGTACAGCTTCGATATTTTCATCAGAACGTCTTGTGCGTTGTCTGGATGCATGACTGGCATTACTGAGATTACCGGCGTTCACAAATTTTGCGTATAAAGACTTAATTGTGTTCTTAACTGGAGCACTTTTCACTTTATTTTTTTTGCGAAACGCACGTTGAGTTAACACAATTGAAAAGTTATTTTGAATATAAAGCTGAACAATTTCAGTGCGTTCTTTTGGAGTGTACTGTTCCATGGTATAAATTGTCTTCGAATGACGCTTCTAACGCGGTATGACATTAGCCGATTTGTCAGCGCTGTTAAAAGTTACAGCGTTGCCAGATGGGTCAACTTTAAATGGCCAACCCTGTATATACACATATAGCAATCGATATCGAAATGCTTCAAATCATTAGTTTAACAAATTTAAGTTAATTAACCTTCGTTAACGTATTGAAGTTGATATAAAGCCATGGCGGCATAACGACAGTACATTTGGAAGAATTCCGTAATCTTATATTTAGGTATAAAGTCGATTTTGTTGTATATATGCATTTAGCAGTCGATTTCGAAAATCTTCAAATCATTAGTTTAACATATTTAAGTTAATTAACCTTCTTTAACGTATTGGAGGTGATATAAAGCCATGGCGACATAACGACAGTACATTTGGAAGAATCCCGTAATCTTATATTTAGGTATGAAGTCGATTTTCTTGTATATACTCATTTAGCAATCGATATCGAAATGCTTCAAATCACTAGTTTACCATATTTAAGTTTGCAAACCTACTTTAACGCACTGAAGTTTACACAAAGTCATGGCGGCATAACATCTTATATTTAGGTATAAATTCGATTTTTTTGTATATACACATTTAGCAATCGATATCGAAATGCTTCAAATCATTAGTCTAACATATTAAGTTAATAAACATTTTTTAGCTTAATTTGGTCTACACAAAGCCTTAACTGTATAACGGCAGTACATTTAGGAGAACTCCGTAATGTTATAATTTTATATTTAGGTATAAAGTGGATTTTGTTTTATTTACACATTTAGCAGTCGATATCGAAATGCTTCAAACCATTAGTTTAACATATTTAAAATAATTAACCTTCTTTAACGTATTGAAGTTGATACAAACCATGGCGGCATAACGACAGTACATTTGGAAGAATTCCGTAATCTTATATTTGGGTATAAAAACGATTTTCTTGTATATACACATTTAGCTATCGATATCGAAATGCTTCAAATCATTAGTTTAACATATTTAAGTTAATTAACCATCTTTAACGTATTGAAGGTGAAATAAAGCCATGGCGCCATAACGACAGTAATCTGGAAGAATTCCGTAATCTTATATTTAGGTATTAAGTCGATTTTCTTGTATATATGCATTTAGAAATCGATATAGAAATGCTTCAAATCATTAGTTTAACATATTTAAGTTAATTAACCATCTTTAACGTATTGAAGGTGAAATAAAGCCATGGCGCCATAACGACAGTAATTTGGAAGAATTCCGTAATCTTATATTTAGGTATAAATTCGATTTTCTTGTATATACACATTTTGCAATCGATATAGAAATGCTTCAAATCATTAGTTTAACATATTTAAGTTAATTAACCATCTTTAACGTATTGAAGGTGAAATAAAGCCATGGCGCCATAACGACAGTAATTTGGAAGAATTCCGTAATCTTATATTTAGGTATAAAGTCGATTTTCTTGTATATATGGATTAAGCAATCGATATCGAAATGCTTCAAATCATCAGTTTAACATATTTAAGTTAATTAACCATTTTTAACGTATTGAAGGTGAAATAAAGCCATGGCGCCATAACGACAGTAATTTGGAAGAATTCCGTAATCTTATATTTAGGTATTAAGTCGATTTTCTTGTATATATGCATTTAGCTATCGATATCGAAATGCTTCAAATCATTAGTTTAACATTTTTAAGTTAATTAACCATCTTTAACGTATTGAAGGTGAAATAAAGCCATGGCGCCATAACGACAGTAATCTGGAAGAATTCCGTAATCTTATATTTAGGTATTAAGTCGATTTTCTTGTATATATGCATTTAGAAATCGATATAGAAATGCTTCAAATCATTAGTTTAACATATTTAAGTTAATTAACCATCTTTAACGTATTGAAGGTGAAATAAAGCCATGGCGCCATAACGACAGTAATCTGGAAGAATTCTGTAATCTTATATTTAGGTATTAAGTCGATTTTCTTGTATATATGCATTTAGAAATCGATATAGAAATGCTTCAAATCATTAGTTTAACATATTTAAGTTAATTAACCATCTTTAACGTATTGAAGGTGAAATAAAGCCATGGCGCCATAACGACAGTAATTTGGAAGAATTCCGTAATCTTATATTTAGGTATAAATTCGATTTTTTTTGTATATGCACATATAGCAATCGATATCGAAATGCTTCAAATCATTAGTTTAACATATTTAAGTTAATTAACCATTTTTAACGTATTGAAGGTGAAATAAAGCCATGGCGCCATAACGACAGTACATTTGGAAGAATTCCGCAATTTTATATTTAGGTATAAATTCGACTTTCTTGTATATATGCATTTAGAAATCGATATCGAAAAGCTTCAAATCATTAGTTTAACATATTTAAGTTAATTAACCTTCTTTAACGTATTGAAGTTGATATAAAGCCATGGCGGCATAACGACAGTGCATGTAGAAGAATTCCGTAATCTTATATTTAGGTATAAATTCGATTTTCTCGTATATACACATTTTGCAATCGATATCGAAATGCTTCAAATCATTAGTTTAACATATTTAGGTTAATAAAACTTCTTTAACGCACTGAAGTCTACATAAAGCCTTAACGGTATAACTGCACGGCATTAAGAAGAATTCCGTTATCTTATATTTAAGTAAAAATTTGACTTTCTTGTATATACTCTTTTAGCAAGCGATATCAAAATGCTTCAAACCATTAGTTTAACATATTTAAAATAATTTAACTTCTTTAACGTATTGAAGTTGATACAAAGCCATGGCGGCATAACGACAGTACATTTGGAAGAATTCCGTGATCTTATATTTAGGTATGTAGTCGATTTTCTTGTATATCGCATTCAGCAATCGATATCGAAATGCTTCAAATCATTAGTTTAACATATTTAAGTTAATAAACCTTCTTTAACGCACTGAAGTCTACATAAAGCCTTAACGGCATAACGGCGGTGCATTTAGAAGAATTCAGTTATCTTATATTTAGGTATAAATTCGATTTTCTTGTATATACACATTTAGCAAGCGATATCGAAATGCTTCAAATCCTTAGTTTAACATATTTAAGTTAATTAACCTTCTCTAACGTATTGAAGTTGATAAAGAGCCATGGCGGCATAACGACAGTACATTTGGAAGAATTCCGTAGTCTTATATTTAGGTATAAAGTCGATTTTCTTGTATATATGCATTAAGCAATCGATATCGAAATGCTTCAAATAACTGGTTTAACATATTTAAGTTAATTAACCTTCTTTAGCGAACTGAAGTTAATATAAAGCCATAACGGCATAACGGCAGTGCATTTAGAAGAAATCCGTAATCTTATATTTAGGTATTAAGTCGAATTTGTTGTATATATGCATTTAGCAATCGATTTCGAAAAACTTCAAATCATTAGTTTAACATATTTAAGTTAATTAACCCTCTTTATCTTACTGAAGTCTGCAAACGCCTTAACGGCATAACGGCAGTGCATTTGAAGAATTCCGTAATCTTATATTTAGGTATAAAGTCGATTTTTTTATATATATGCATTTAGCAATCGATTTCGAAAATCTTCAAAACATTAGTTTAACATATTTAAGTAAATTAACCTTCTTTAACGAACAGAAGTTAACATAAAGCCATAACGGCATAACGGCAGTGCATTTAGAAACATTCCGTAAACTTATATTTAGGTAGAAAGTCGATTTTCTTGTATATATGCATTAAGCAATCGATTTCAAAATGCTTCAAATAACTGGTGTAACATATCTAAGTTAATAAACCTTCTTAAACGAACTGAAGTTAAAATGAAGCCATAACGGCATAACGGCAGTGCATTTAGAAGAATTCCGTAATCTTATATTTAGGTATAAAGTCGATTTTCTTGTATATACACATTTAGCAATCGATATCGAAATGCTTCAAATCATTAGTTTAACATATTTAAGTTAATTAACCCTCTTTATCTTACTGAAGTCTACAAACGCCTTAACGGCATAGCGGCATTTAGCAGTCGATTTCGAAAATCTTCAAATCATTAGTTTAACATATTTAAGTTAATTAACCTTCTTTAACGTATTGAAGGTGATATAAAGCCATGGCGACATAACGACAGTACATTTGGAAGAATCCCGTAATCTTATATTTAGGTATGAAGTCGATTTTCTTGTATATACTCATTTAGCAATCGATATCGAAATGCTTCAAATCATTAGTTTAACATATTTAAGCTAACAAACCTACTTTAACGCACTGAAGTTTACACAAAGCCATGGCGGCATAACATCTTATATTTAGGTATAAATTCGATTTTTTTGTGTATACACATTTAGCAATCGATATCGAAATGCTTCAAATCATTAGTTTAACATATTAAGTTAATAAACATTTTTTAGCTTAGTGAGGTCTACATAAAGCCTTAACGGTATAACGGCAGTACATTTAGAAGAACTCCGTAATGTTATAATTTTATATTTAGGTATAAAGTGGATTTTGTTGTATTTGCACATTTAGCAGTCGATATCGAAATGCTTCAAACCATTAGTTTAACATATTTAAAATAATTAACCTTCTTTAACGTATTGAAGTTGATACAAACCATGGCGGCATAACGGCAATACATTTGGAAGAATTCCGTAATCTTATATTTAGGTATAAAGTCGATTTTTTTGTATATACACATTTAGCAATCGATATCGAAATGCTTCAAATCATTAGTTTAACATATTTAAGTTAATTAACCATCTTTAACGTATTGAAGGTGAAATAAAGCCATGGCGCTATAACGACAGTAATTTGGAAGAATTCCGTAATCTTATATTTAGGTATAAAGTCGATTTTCTTGTATATATGCATTTAGAAATCGATACAGAAATGCTTCAAATCATTAGTTTAACATATTTAAGTTAATTAACCATCTTTAGCGTATTGAAGGTGAAATAAAGCCATGGCGCCATAACGACAGTAATTTGGAAGAATTCCATAATCTTATATTTAGGTATAAAGTCGATTTTCTTGTAGTTATATGTGCATTAAGCAATCGATATCGAAATGCTCCAAATAACAGGTTTAACATATTTGAGTTAATAAACCTTCTTTAACTAACTGAAGTTAACATAAGGCCATGGCGGAATAACGGCAGTGCATTTGGAAGAATTCCGTTATCCTATGTTTAGGTATAAAGTCAAGTTTCTTGTACTAGCACATTAAGCAATCGATATCGAAATGCTTCAAATCATTAGTTTAACATATATAAGTAAAATTACCTTCTTTAACCTACCGAAGGTGACATGAAGCCATGGCGGTATAACTGCACTGCATTTAGAAGAATTCCGCAATTTTATATTTGGGTATAAATTCGACTTTCTTGTATATATGCATTTAGAAATCGATATCGAAATGCTTCAAATCATTAGTTTAACATATTTAAGTTAATTAACCTTCTTTAACGTATTGAAGTTGATATAAAGCCATGGCGGCATAACGACAGTGCATGTAGAAGAATTCCGTAATCTTATATTTAGGTATAATGTCGATTTTCTTGTATATACACATTTAGCAATCGATAGTGAAATGCTTCAAATCATTAGTTTAACATATTTAAGTTAATAAAACTTCTTTAACGCACTGAAGTTTACATAAAGCCTTAACGGTATAACTGCACTGCATTTAGAAGAATTCCGTTATCTTATATTTAGGTATAAATTTGACTTTCTTGTATATACTCATTTAGCAAGCGATACCAAAATGCTTCAAACCATTAGTTTAACATATTTAAAATAATTAAACTTCTTTAACGTATTGAAGTTGATACAAAGCCATGGCGGCATAATGACAGTACATTTGGAAGAATTCCGTAATCTTATATTTAGGTATAAAGTCGATTTTCTTGTATATCGCATTCAGCAATCGATATCGAAATGCTTCAAATCATTAGTTTAACATATTTAAGTTAATAACCCTTCTTTAACGCACTGAAGTCTACATAAAGCCTTAACGGCATAACGGCGGTGCATTTAGAAGAATTCAGTTATCTTATATTTAGGTATAAATTCGATTTTCTTGTATATACACATTTAGCAAGCGATATCGAAATGCTTCAAATCCTTAGTTTAACATATTTAAGTTAATTAACCTTCTTTAACGTATTGAAGTTGATAAAGAGCCATGGCGGCATAAAGACAGTACATTTGGAAGAATTCCGTAGTCTTATATTTAGGTATAAAGTCGATTTTCTTGTATATATGCATTAAGCCATCGATATCGAAATGCTTCAAATAACTGGTTTAACATATTTAAGTTAATAAACCTTCTTTAACGAACTGAAGTTAATATAAAGCCATAACGGCATAACGGCAGTGCATTTAGAAGAATTACGTAGTCTTATATTTAGGTATGAATTCGATTTTCTTGTATATACTCATTTAGCAATCGATATCGAAATGCGTCAAATCTTTAGTTTAACATATTTTAGTTAATAAGCTTCTTTAACGCCTGAAGTTAACATAAAGCCATGGCGCCATTACGGCAGTGCATGTAGAAGAATTCCGTAATCTTATATTTAGGTATGTAGTCGATTTTCTTGGATTTACACATTTAGCAATCGATACCGAAAATCTTCAAATAGCTGGTTTAGCATATTTAGGTTAATTAACCTTCTTTATCGTACTGAAGTTTAAATAAAGCCATAACGGCATAACGGCAGTATATTTGGGTGAATTCCGTAATCTTTTATTTACGTATAAAATCGATTTTCTTGTATATACACATTAAGCAATCGATATCGAAATGCTTCAACTCATTAGTTTAACATATTTAAGTTAATAAACCTTCTTTAACGTATTGAAGTTGATATAAAGCCATGGCGGCATAACGGCAGTGCATTTTGAAGAATTCCGTAATCTTATATAGGTATAAAGTCGATTTTCTTTTATATACACATTTAGCAATCAATAACGAAATGCTTCAAATCATTAGTTTAACATATTTAAGTTAATTAACCTTCTTTATCTTACTGAAGTTTACATAAAGCCATAACGGTATAACGGCAGTTCATCTGAAAGAATTTCGTAATCTTACATTTAAGTATATATTCGATTTTCTTATATTTACACATTTAGCAATCGATATTGAAATGCCTCAAATCATTAGTTTAACATATTTAAGTAAATTAACCCTCTTTATCTTACTGAAATCTACAAAAGCCTAAACGGCATAACGGCAGTGCATTTGGAAAAGTTCCGTAATCTTATATTTAGGTATTAAGTCGATTTTGTTGTATATACGCATTTAGCAATCGACATCGAAATGCTTCAACTCATTAGTTTAACATATTTAAGTTAATAAACCTTTTTTAACGATCTGAAGTTGGCATAACAGGCAGTGGATGTAGAAGAATTCCGCAATCTTATATTAGGCATAAAGTCGATTTCCTTGTATATACACATTTTTCAATCGATATCGAAATGCTTCAAATCATTAGTTTAACATATTAAATTAATAAACATTTTGTAGCTTACTGAAGTCTACATAAAGCCTTAACGGTATAGCGGCAGTGCATTTAGAAGAAATACGTAATGTTATAATTTTATATTTAGGTATAAAGTCGATTTTCTTGTATTTGCACATTTAGCAATCGATGTCGAAATGCTTCAAACCATTAGTTTAACATATTTAGAATAATTAACCTTCTTTAACGTATTGAAGGTGATACAAAGCCATGGTGGCATAACGACAGTTCATTTGGAAGAATTCCGTAATCTTATATTTAGGTATAAAGTCGATTTTCTTGTATACACACATTAAGCGATCGATATCGAAATGCTTCAAATCATAAGTTTAACATATTTAAGTTAATTAATCCTCTTTGTCTTACTAAAGTCTACAAAAGCCTTAACGGTATAACGGCAGTGCATTTGGAAGAATTCCGTAAACTTTTATTTAGGTATAAAGTCGATTTTCTTGTTTATACGCATTTAGCAATCGACATCGAAATGCTTGAACTCATTAGTTTAACATGTTTAAGTTAATAAACCTTCTTTAACGATCTGAAGTTGGCATAACGGCAGTGGATGTAGAAGAATTCCGTAATCTTATATTATGCATAAAGTCGATTTTCTTGTATATACACATTTTTCAATCGATATCGAGATGCTTCAACTCATTAGCTTAACATATTTAAGTTAATAAACCTTCTTTAACGATCTGAATTTGTCATATAGCCACGGCGGTATTACGGCAGTGCATGTAGAAGGATTTCGTAATCTTTTATTTAGGTATAAAGTCGATTTTCTTTTATATGCACATTTAGATATCGATATCGAAATGCTTCAAATCATTAGTTTAACATATTAAATTAATAAACATTTTTTAGCTTACTGAAGTCTACATAAAGATTTAACGGTATAACGGCAGTGCATTTAGAAGAATTCCGTTATCTTATATTTAGGTATAAATACGATTTTCTTGTATATACACATTTAGCAAGCGATATCGAAATGCCCCAAATCATTACTTTAACATACTTAAGTTAATTAACCTTCTTTATCCTACTGAAGTTTACATAAAGCCGGTATAAAGGCAGTGCATTTAGAAGAAATCCGTAATCTTGTATTTAGGTATAAAGTCGATTTTTTTGTATATACACATTTAGCAATCGATATCGAGATGCTTCAACTCATTAGTTTAACATATTTAAGTTAACAAACCTTCTATAACGAACTGAAGTTGGCATAAAGCCATGGCGGCATAACGGCAGTGCATGTAGAAGAATTCCGTAATGTTATATTTAGGTATAAAGTCGATTTTCTTGTATTTACACATTTAGCAATCGATATCGAAAATCTTCAAATCATTAGTTTAACATATTAAAGTTAATTAACTTTCTTTAATTTAATGAAGGAGATAAAAAGCCATGGCGGCATAACGACAGTGCATGTAGAAGAATTCCGTAATTTTACATTTAAGTATATATTCGATTTTCTTATATTTACACATTTAGCAATCGATATTGAAATGCCTCAAATCATTAGTTTAACATATTTAAGTAAATTAACCCTCTTTATCTTACTGAATTCTACAAAAGCCTTAACGGCATAACGGCAGTGCATTTGGAAGAGTTCCGTAATCTTATATTTAGGTATTAAGTCGATTTTGTTGTATATACGCATTTAGCAATCGACATCGAAATGCTTCAACTCATTAGTTTAACATATTTAAGTTAATAAACCTTCTTTAACGATCTGAAGTTGGCATAACGGCAGTGGATGTAGAAGAATTCCGCAATCTTATATTAGGCATAAAGTCCATTTTCTTGTATTTGCACATTTAGCAATCGATATCGAAATGCTTCAAACCATTAGTTTAACATATTTAGAATAATTAACCTTCTTTAACGTATTGAAGGTGATACAAAGCCATGGTGGCATAACGACAGTTCATTTGGAAGAATTCCGTAATCTTATATTTAGGTATAAAGTCGATTTTCTTGTATATACACATTACGCAATCGATATCGAAATGCTTCAAATCATAAGTTTAACATATTTAAGTTAATTAATCCTCTTTGTCTTACTGAAGTCTACAAAAGCCTTAACGGTATAACGGCAGTGCATTTGGAAGAATTCCGTATACCTATATTTAGGTATAAATTCGATTTTGTTGTTTATACGCATTTAGCAATCGACATTGAAATGCTTGAACTCATTAGTTTAACATGTTTAAGTTAATAAACCTTCTTTGACAATCTGAAGTTGGCATAACGGCAGTGGATGTAGAAGAATTCCGTTATCTTATAGTTAGGTATAAATACGATTTTCTCGTATATACACATTTAGCAAGCGATATCGAAATGCCTCAAATTATTAGTTTAACATACTTAAGTTAATTAACCATCTTTATCCTACTGAAGTTTACATAAAGCCGGTATAAAGGCAGTGCATTTGGAAGAATTCCGTAATCTTATATTTAGGTATAAAGTCGATTTTGTTGTATATACACATTTAGCAATCGAAATCGAGATGCTTCAACTCATTAGCTTAACATATTTAAGTTAATAAACCTTCTTTAACGATCTGAATTTGTCATATAGCCACGGCGGTATTACGGCAGTGCATGTAGAAGGATTTCGTAATCTTTTATTTAGGTATAAAGTCGATTTTCTTTTATATGCACATTTAGATATCGATATCGAAATGCTTCAAATCATTAGTTTAACATATTAAATTAATAAACATTTTTTAGCTTACTGAAGTCTACATAAAGATTTAACGGTATAACGGCAGTGCATTTAGAAGAATTCCGTTATCTTATATTTAGGTATAAATACGATTTTCTTGTATATACACATTTAGCAAGCGATATCGAAATGCCTCAAATCATTACTTTAACATACTTAAGTTAATTAACCTTCTTTATCCTACTGAAATTTACATAAAGCCGGTATAAAGGCAGTGCATTTGGAAGAATTCCGTAATCTTATATTTAGGTATAAAGTCGATTTTGTTGTATATACACATTTAGCAATCGATATCGAGATGCTTCAACTCATTAGTTTAACATATTTAAGTTAATAAACCTTCTTTAACGATCTGAATTTGGCATATAGCCACGGCGGTATTACGGCAGTGCACGTAGAAGGATTTCGTGATCTTTTGTTTAGGTTTAAAGTCGATTTTCTTGTATTTACACATTTAGCAATCGATATCGAAAATCTTCAAATCATTAGTTTAACATATTTAAGTTAATTAACTTTCTTTAACGTAATGAAGGAGATATAAAGCCACGGCGGCATAACGACAGTGCATGTAGAAGAATTCCGTAATCTTACATTTAAGTATATATTCGATTTTCTTATATTTACACATTTAGCAATCGATATTGAAATGCCTCAAATCATTAGTTTAACATATTTAAGTAAATTAACCCTCTTTATCTTACTGAAATCTACAAAAGCCTTAACGGCATAACGGCAGTGCATTTGGAAAAGTTCCGTAATCTTATATTTAGGTATTAAGTCGATTTTGTTGTATATACGCATTTAGCAATCGACATCGAAATGCTTCAACTCATTAGTTTAACATATTTAAGTTAATAAACCTTCTTAAACGATCTGAAGTTGGCATAACGGCAGTGGATGTAGAAGAATTCCGCAATCTTATATTAGGCATAAAGTCGATTTTCTTGTATATACACATTTTTCAATCGATATCGAAATGCTTCAAATCATTAGTTTAACATATTAAATTAATAAACATTTTTTAGCTTACTGAAGTCTACATAAAGATTTAACGGTATAACGGCAGTGCATTTAGAAGAATTCCGTTATCTTATATTTAGGTATAAATACGATTTTCTTGTATATACACATTTAGCAAGCGATATCGAAATGCCTCAAATCATTACTTTAACATACTTAAGTTAATTAACCTTCTTTATCCTACTGAAGTTTACATAAAGCCGGTATAAAGGCAGTGCATTTAGAAGAAATCCGTAATCTTGTATTTAGGTATAAAGTCGATTTTTTTGTATATACACATTTAGCAATCGATATCAAGATGCTTCAACTCATTAGTTTAACATATTTAAGTTAACAAACCTTCTATAACGAACTGAAGTTGGCATAAAGCCATGGCGGCATAACGGCAGTGCATGTAGAAGAATTTCGTAATGTTATATTTAGGTATAAAGTCGATTTTCTTGTATTTACACATTTAGCAATCGATATCGAAAATCTTCAAATCATTAGTTTAACATATTTAAGTTAATTAACTTTCTTTAACTTAATGAAGGAGATAAAAAGCCATGGCGGCATAACGACAGTGCATGTAGAAGAATTCCGTAATTTTACATTTAAGTATATATTCGATTTTCTTATATTTACACATTTAGCAATCGATATTGAAATGCCTCAAATCATTAGTTTAACATATTTAAGTAAATTAACCCTCTTTATCTTACTGAAATCTACAAAAGCCTTAACGGCATAACGGCAGTGCATTTGGAAGAGTTCCGCAATCTTATATTTAGGTATTAAGTCGATTTTGTTGTATATACGCATTTAGCAATCGACATCGAAATGCTTGAACTCATTAGTTTAACATGTTTAAGTTAATAAACCTTCTTAAACGATCTGAAGTTGGCATAACGGCAGTGGATGTAGAAGAATTCCGTAATCTTATATTATGCATAAAGTCGATTTTCTTGTATATACACATTTTTCAATCGATATCGAAATGCTTCAAATCATTTGTTTAACATATTAAGTTAATAAACATTTTGTAGCTTACTGAAGCCTACATAAAGCCTTAACGGTATAGCGGCAGTGCATTTAGAAGAATTACGTAATGTTATAATTTTATATTTAGGTATAAAGTCGATTTTCTTGTATTTGCACATTTAGCAATCGATATCGAAATGCTTCAAACCATTAGTTTAACATATTTAGAATAATTAACCTTCTTTAACGTATTGAAGGTTATACAAAGCCACGGTGGCATAACGACAGTTCATATGGAAGAATTCCGTATTCTTATATCATAAGTTTAACATATTTAAGTTAATTAATCCTCTTTGTCATACTGAAGTCTACAAAAGCCTTAACGGCATAACGACAGTACATTTGGAAGAATTACGTAATCTTATTTTTAGGTATAAAGTCGATTTTGTTGTATATACACATTTAGCAATCGATATCGAGATGCTTCAACTCATTAGCTTAACATATTTAAGTTAATAAACCTTCTTTAACGATCTGAATTTGTCATATAGCCACGGCGGTATTACGGCAGTGCATGTAGAAGGATTTCGTTATCTTTTATTTAGGTATAAAGTCGATTTTCTTTTATATGCACATTTAGATATCGATATCGAAATGCTTCAAATCATTAGTTTAACATATTAAATTAATAAACATTTTTTAGCTTACTGAAGTCTACATAAAGATTTAACGGTATAACGGCAGTGCATTTAGAAGAATTCCGTTATCTTATATTTAGGTATAAATACGATTTTCTTGTATATACACATTTAGCAAGCGATATCGAAATGCCTCAAATCATTACTTTAACATACTTAAGTTAATTAACATTCTTTATCCTACTGAAGTTTACATAAAGCCGGTATAAAGGCAGTGCATTTGGAAGAATTCCGTAATCTTATATTTAGGTATAAAGTCGATTTTGTTGTATATACACATTTAGCAATGGATATCGAGATGCTTCAACTCATTAGTTTAACATATTTAAGTTAATAAACCTTCTTTAACGATCTGAATTTGGCATATAGCCACGGCGGTATTACGGCAGTGCACGTAGAAGGATTTCGTGATCTTTTATTTAGGTTTAAAGTCGATTTTCTTGTATTTACACATTTAGCAATCGATATCGAAAATCTTCAAATCATTAGTTTAACATATTTAAGTTAATTAACTTTCTTTAACGTAATGAAGGAGATATAAAGCCATGGCGGCATAACGACAGTGCATGTAGAAGAATTCCGTAATCTTACATTTAAGTATATATTCGATTTTCTTATATTTACACATTTAGCAATCGATATTGAAATGCCTCAAATCATTAGTTTAACATATTTAAGTAAATTAACCCTCTTTATCTTACTGAAATCTACAAAAGCCTTAACGGCATAACGGCAGTGCATTTGGAAAAGTTCCGTAATCTTATATTTAGGTATTAAGTCGATTTTGTTGTATATACGCATTTAGCAATCGACATCGAAATGCTTCAACTCATTAGTTTAACATATTTTAAATTAATAAACCTTCTTTAACGATCTGAAGTTGGCATAACGGCAGTGGATGTAGAAGAATTCCGCAATCTTATATTAGGCATAAAGTCGATTTTCTTGTATATACACATTTTTCAATCGATATCGAAATGCTTCAAATCATTAGTTTAACATATTAAATTAATAAACATTTTGTAGCTTACTGAAGTCTACATAAAGCCTTAACGGTATAGCGGCAGTGCATTTAGAAGAATTACGTAATGTTATAATTTTATATTTAGGTATAAAGTCGATTTTCTTGTATTTGCACATTTAGCAATCGATATCGAAATGCTTCAAACCATTAGTTTAACATATTTTGAATAATTAACCTTCTTTAACGTATTGAAGGTTATACAAAGCGTTGGTGGCATAACGACAGTTCATTTGGAAGAATTCCGTAATCTTATATTTAGGTATAAAATCGATTTTCTTGTATACACACATTAAGCGATCGATATCGAAATGCTTCAAATCATAAGTTTAAAATATTTAAGTTAATTAATCCTCTTTGTCTTACTGAAGTCTACAAAAGCCTTAACGGTATAACGGCAGTGCATTTGGAAGAATTCCGTAAACTTATATTTAGGTATAAAGTCGATTTTGTTGTTTATACGCATTTAGCAATCGACATCGAAATGCTTGAACTCATTAGTTTAACATGTTTAAGTTAATAAACCTTCTTTAACGATCTGAAGTTGGCATAACGGCAGTGGATGTAGAAGAATTCCGTAATCTTATATTATGCATAAAGTCGATTTTCTTGTATATACACATTTTTCAATCGATATCGAGATGCTTCAACTCATTAGCTTAACATATTTAAGTTAATAAACCTTCTTTAACGATCTGAATTTGTCATATAGCCACGGCGGTATTACGGCAGTGCATGTAGAAGGATTTCGTAATCTTTTATTTAGGTATAAAGTCGATTTTCTTTTATATGCACATTTAGATATCGATATCGAAATGCTTCAAATCATTAGTTTAACATATTAAATTAATAAACATTTTTTAGCTTACTGAAGTCTACATAAAGATTTAACGGTATAACGGCAGTGCATTTAGAAGAATTCCGTTATCTTATATTTAGGTATAAATACGATTTTCTTGTATATACACATTTAGCAAGCGATGTCGAAATGCCTCAAATCATTACTTTAACATACTTAAGTTAATTAACCTTCTTTATCCTACTGAAGTTTACATAAAGCCGGTATAAAGGCAGTGCATTTAGAAGAAATCCGTAATCTTGTATTTAGGTATAAAGTCGATTTTTTTGTATATACACATTTAGCAATCGATATCGAAAATCTTCAAATCATTAGTTTAACATATTTAAGTTAATTAACTTTCTTTAACTTAATGAAGGAGATAAAAAGCCATGGCGGCATAACGACAGTGCATGTAGAAGAATTCCGTAATTTTACATTTAAGTATATATTCGAATTTCTTATATTTACACATTTAGCAATCGATATTGAAATGCCTCAAATCATTAGTTTAACATATTTAAGTAAATTAACCCTCTTTATCTTACTGAAATCTACAAAAGCCTTAACGGCATAACGGCAGTGCATTTGGAAGAGTTCCGTAATCTTATATTTAGGTATTAAGTCGATTTTGTTATATATACGCATTTAGCAATCGACATCGAAATGCTTGAACTCATTAGTTTAACATGTTTAAGTTAATAAACCTTCTTTAACGATCTGAAGTTGGCATAACGGCAGTGGATGTAGAAGAATTCCGTAATCTTATATTATGCATAAAGTCGATTTTCTTGTATATACACATTTTTCAATCGATATCGAAATGCTTCAAATCATTTGTTTAACATATTCAGTTAATAAACATTTTGTAGCTTACTGAAGTCTACATAAAGCCTTAACGGTATAGCGGCAGTGCATTTAGAAGAATTACGTAATGTTATAATTTTATATTTAGGTATAAAGTCGATTTTCTTGTATTTGCACATTTAGCAATCGATATCGAAATGCTTCAAACCATTAGTTTAACATATTTAGAAAAATAAACCTTCTTTAACGTATTGAAGGTGATACAAAGCCATGGTGGCATAACGACAGTTCATATGGAAGAATTCCGTATTCTTATATCATAAGTTTAACATATTTAAGTTAATTAATCCTCTTTGTCTTACTGAAGTCTACAAAAGCCTTAACGGTATAACGGCAGTGCATTTGGAAGAATTCCGTAAACTTATATTTAGGTATAAAGTCGATTTTGTTGTTTATACACATTTAGCAATCGATATCGAGATGCTTCAACTCATTAGTTTAACATAGTTAAGTTAATAAACCTTCTTTAACGAACTGAAGTTGGCATAAATCCATGGCGGCATAACGGCAGTGCATGTAGAGGAATTCCGTTATCTTATATTTAGGTATAAAGTCGATTTTCTTGTATATACACATTTAGCAAGCGATATCGAAATGCTTCAAATCATTAGTTTAACATATTTAAGTTAATTAACCTTCTTTAACGTATTGAAGTTGATCTAAAGCCATGGCGGCATAACGGCAGTGCATTTAGAAGAAATCCGTAATCTTGTATTTAGGTATAAAGTCGATTTTTTTGTATATACACATTTAGCAATCGATATCGAGATGCTTCAACTCATAAGTTTAACATATTTAAGTTAACAAACCTTCTATAACGAACTGAAGTTGGCATAAAGCCATGGCGGCATAACGGCAGTGCATGTAGAAGAATTCCGTAATGTTATATTTAGGTATAAAGTCGATTTTGTTGTATGTACACATTTAGCAATCGATATCGAGATGCTTCAACTCATTAGCTTAAAATATTTAAGTTAATAAACCTGATTTTCTTGTATATACAAGCGATATCGAAATGCTTCAAATCATTAGTGTAACATATTTAAGTTAATTAACCTTCTTTAACGTACTGAAGTTGATCTAAAGCCATGGCGGCATAACGGCAGTGCATGTAGAAGAATTCCGTAATCTTTTATTTAGGTATAAAGTCGATTTTCTTTTATATACACATTTAGATATCGATATCGAAATGCTTCAAATCATTAGTTTAACATATTTAAGATAATTAATCTTCTTTAACGTATTGAAGTTGTTATAAAGCCATGGCGGCATAACGGCAGTGCATTTAGAAGAATCCCGTTATCTTATATTTAGGTATAAATTCGAGTTTATTGTATATACACATTTAGCAAGCGATATCGAAATGCTTCAAATCATTAGTTTAACATATTTAAGTTAATTAATCTTCTTTAACGTATTGAAGTTGATATAAAGCTATGGCGGCATAACGGCAGTGCATTTAGAAGAATTCCGTAATCTTATATTTATGTATAAAGTCGATTTTCTTATATATACACATTTAGCAATCGATATCGAAATGCTTCAAATCATTAGTTTAAAATATTTAATTTAATAAACCTTCTTTAACGAACGGAAGTTGGCGTAAAGCCATGGCGGCATAACGGCAGTGCATTTAGAGGAATTCAGTAATCTTATATTTAGGTATAAAGTCAATTTTGTTGTATATACACATTTAGCAATCGATATCGAGATGCTTCAACTCATTAGTTTAACATATTTAAGTTAGTAAACCTTCTTTATCGTATTAAAGTTGATATAAAGCCATGGCGGCATAACGGCAGTGCATTTAGAAGAATCCCGTTATCTTATATTAAGGTATAAATTCGATTTTCTTGTATATACAAGCGATATCGAAATGCATCAAATCATTAGTTTAACATATTTAAGTTAATTAACCTTCTTTAACGTATTGAAGTTTATATAAAGCCATGGCGGCATAACGGCAGTGCATTTAGAAGAATTCCGTAATGTTATAATTTTATATTTAGGTATAAAGTCGATTTTCTTGTATCTACACATTTAGCAATCGATATCGAAATGCTTCGAACCATTAGTTTAACATATTTAAAATAATTAACCTTCTTTAGCGTAATGAAGGTGATATAAAGCCATGGCGGCATAACGACAGTGCATGTAGAAGAATTCCGCAATCCTATATTTAGGTATAAAGTCGATTTTCTTGTATATATACATTTCGCAATCGATATCGAAATGCTTCAGATAACTGGTTTAACATATTTTAGCTAATAAACCTCCTTTAGCGAACTGAAGTTGACATAAAGCCATAACGGCACTGTATTTGGAAGAATTCCGTAGTCCTATATTAAGGCATAAAGTCGATTGTTCTGTATATACACATTTTGCAGTCGGTATCGAAATGCTTCAAATAACTGGTTTAGCATATTTAAGTTAATTAACCTTCTTTATCTTTCTGAAGTTTACATAAAGCCATAACGGCAGTATATTTATATGAATTCCGTTATCTGATAATTAGGTATAAAGTCGATTTTTTTGTACATACATATTTAGCAATCGATATCGAAATGCTTCAAATCATTAGTTTAACATATTTAAGTTAATTAACGCTCTTTATCTTACTGAAGTCTACAAAGGCCTTAACGGCATAACGGCAGTGCATTTAGAAGAACTACGTAATCTTATATTTAGGTATGAATTCGATTTTATTGTATATACTCATTTAGCCATCGATATCGAAATGCTTCAAATCATTAGTGTAACATATTGAAGTTAATAAACCTTCTTTAACGTGTTGAAGGTGATACAAAGCCATGGCGGCATAACGACAATACATTTGGAAGAATTACGTAATCTTATATTTAAGTATAATGTCGATTTTCTTGTATATACACATTAAGCAATCGATATCGAAATGCTTCAAATCATGAGTTTAACATATTTAAGATAATTAACCCTCTTTATTCTACTGAAGTCTACAAAAGCCTTAACGGCATAACGGCAGTGCATTTGGAAGAGTTCCGTAATCTTATATTTAGGTATTAAGTCGATTTTGTTGTATATACGCATTTGGCAATCGACATCGAAATGCTTCAAATCATGAGTTTAACATATTTAAGTAAATTAATCCTCTTTTTCTTACTGAAGTCTACAAAAGCCTTAACGGCATAACGGCAGTGCACTTGGAAGAGTTCCGTAATCTTATATTTAGGTATTAAGTCGATTTTGTTGTATATACGCATTTAGCAATCGACATCGAAATGCTTCAAATCATGAGTTTAACATATTTAAGATAATTAACCCTCTTTATTCTACTGAAGTCTACAAAAGCCTTAGCGGCATAACGGCAGTGCATTTAGAAGCATTCCGTAATCCTCTATTTAGGTATAAAAACGATTTTTTTGTATATACTCATTTAGCAATCGATATCGGAATGCTTCAAATCATTAGTTTAGCATATTTAAGTAAATTAACCTTCTTTAGCGTACTGAAATTTATATAAAGCCATAACGGCATAACGGGAGTGTATTTCGATGAATTCCGTAATCTTATATTTAGATATATAGTCGACTTTCTTGTATATACTCACTTAGCAATCGATATCGAAATGCTTCAACTCATTAGTTTAATATATTTAAGTGAATAAAGCTTCTTTAACGTAATGAAGGTAATATAAAGCCATAACGGCATAACGGGAGTGTATTTCGATGAATTCCGTAATCTTATATTTAGGTATAAAGTCGACTTTCTTATATTTACAAATTTAGCAATCGATATCGAAAATCTTCAAATCATTAATTTAACAAATTTAAGTTAATTAACCTTCTTTAACGTAATGAAGGTGATATAAAGCCATAACGGCATAACGGGAGAGTATTTCAATGAATTCCCTAATCTTATATTTAGGTATAAAGTCGACTTTCTTGTATATACTCATTTAGCAATCTATAACGAAATGCTTCAAATCATTAGTTTAATATATTTAAGTTAATAAAGCTTCTTTAACGCACTGAAGTTAACATAAAGCCATGGCGGCATA
>JAPZAG010001034.1:0-42797 GCA_027475135.1 Bactrocera correcta
AACTTCAGATCGTTAATGAAAGTTTATTTACATAAATATGTTAAACGAATGATTTGAAGCATCTCGATATCGATAGCTAAATGTGTATATACAAGAAAATCGACTTTATACCTAAATATAAGATTACGGAATTCTTCTACATGCACTGCCGTTATGCCGCCATGGCTATATGCCAACTTCAGATCGCTAAAGAAGGTTAATTAACTTAGATATGTTAAACTAATGATTTGAAGCATTTCGTTATCGATTGCTTAATGTTTATATACAAGAAAATTGACTTTATACCTAAATATAAATCTGCGGAATTCTTCCAAATGTACTGTCATTACGCCGCTATGGTTTTATATCAACTTCAATACGTTAAAGAAGGTTAATTAACTTAAATATGTTAACCTAATGCTTTGAAGCATTTCGATATCGATTGCTAAATGCGTATATACAACAAAATCGACTTTATACCTAAATATAAGATAACGGAATTCTTCTAAATGCACTGTCGTTATGCCGCCATGGCTTTATATCACCTTCATTACGTTAAGGAAGGTTAACTAACTTAAATATGTTAAACTAATGATTTGAAGATTTTCGATATCGATTGCAAATGTGTAAATACAACAAAATCGACTTTATACCTAAATATAAGATAACGGAATTCTTCTAAATGCACTGTCGTTATGCCGCCATGGCTTTATATCACCTTCATTACGTTAAGGAGGGTTAACTAACTTAAATATGTTAAACTAATGATTTGAAGATTTTCGATATCGATTGCTAAATGTGTAAATTTAAGAAAATCGACTATATACCTAAATATAAGATTACGAAACTCTTCTACCTGCACTGTCGTTATGCCGCCATGGCTTTATATCACCTTCATTACGTTAAAGAAGGTTAATTAACTTAAATATGTTAAACCAATGATTTGAAGCATTTCGATATCGATAGCTAAATGTGTGTATACAAGAAAATCGACTTTATATATAAATATAAGACTAAGGAATTCTTCCAAATGTATTGTCGTTATCTCGCCATGGCTTTATGCCAACTTCCGTTCGTTAAAGAAGGTTTATTAACTTAAATATGTTAAAGTAATGATTTGAAGCATTTCGATATCGATTGCTAAATGTGTATATACAAGAAAATCGACTTTATACCTAAATATAAGATAACTGAATTCTTCTAAATGCACTGCCGTTATGCCGTTAAGGCTTTATGTAGACTTCAGTGCGTTAAAGAAGGTTTATTAACTTAAATATGTTAAACAAATGATTTGAAGCATTTCGGTATCGATTGCTAAATGTGTATATACAAGAAAATCGGCTTTATAATTAAATATAAGATAACGGAATTATTCTACATGCACTGCCCTTATGCCGCCATAGCTTTATGCCAACTTCAGTTCGCTAAAGAAGGTTTATTAACTTAAATATGTTAAACTAAAGAGTTAAAGCATCTCGATATCGATTGCTTAATATGTATATAAAACAAAATCGACTTTATACCTAAATATAAATTTACGGAATTCTTCCAAATGCACTGCCGTTACACCGTTATGGCTTTATGTAAACTTCAGTAAGATAAAGAAGGTTTGTTAACTGAAATATGTTAAACTAATGATTTAAAGCATTTCGATATCGATTGCTAAATGTGTATATACAACAAAATCGACTTTATACCTAAATATAAGATTACGGAATTCCTCTACATGCACTGCCGTTATGCCGCCATGGCTATATGCCAACTTCAGATCGTTAAAGAAGGTTTATTAACATAAATATGTTAAACGAATGATTTGAAGCATCTCGATATCGATAGCTAAATGTGTATATACATGAAAATCGACTTTATACCTAAATATAAGATTACGGAATTCTTCTAAATGCACTGCCGTTATGCCGCCATGGCTATATGTCAACTTTAGATCGCTAAAGAAGGTTAATTAACTTAGATATGTTAAACTAATGATTTGAAGTATTTCGTTATCGATTGCTAAATGTTTATATACAAGAAAATTGACTTTATACCTAAGTATAAGACTGCGGAATTCTTCCAAATGTACTGTCGTTACGCCGCTATGGTTTTATATCAACTTCAATACGTTAAAGAACGTTAATTAACTTAAATATGTTAACCTAATGCTTTGAAGCATTTCGATATCGATTGCTAAATGCGTATATACAACAAAATCGACTTTATACCTAAATATAAGATAACGGAATTCTTCTAAATGCACTGTCGTTATGCCGCCATGGCTTTATATCACCTTCATTACGTTAAGGAAGGTTAACTAACTTAAATATGTTAAACTAATGATTTGAAGATTTTCGATGTCGATTGCTAAATGTGTAAGTACAACAAAATCGACTTTATACCTAAAGATAAGATAACGGAATTCTTCTAACTGCACTGTCGTTATGCCGTCATGGCTTTATATCACCTTCATTACGTTCAGGAAGGTTAACAAACTTAAATATGTTAAACTAATGATTTGAAGATTTTCGATATCGATTGCTAAATGTGTAAATACAAGAAAATCGACTATATACCTAAATATAAGATTACGAAACTCTTCTACCTGCACTGTCGTTATGCCGCCATGGCTTTGTATCACCTTCGTTACGTTAAGGAAGGTTTACTTACTTAAATATGTTTAACTAATGATTTGAAGATTTTCGATATCGATTGCTAAATGTGTAAATACAAGAAAATCGAATATATACCTAAATATAAGATTACGAAACTCTTCTACCTGCACTGTCGTTATGCCGCCATGGCTTTATATCACCTTAATTACGTTAAGGAAGGTTAACTAACTTAAATATGTTAAACTAATGATTTGAAGATTTTCGATATCGATTGCTAAATGTGTAAATACAAGAAAATCGACTATATACCTAAATATAAGATTACGAAACTCTTCTACCTGCACTGTCGTTATGCCGCCATGGCTTTATATCACCTTCATTACGTTAAAGAAGGTTAATTAACTTAAATATGTTAAACTAATGATTTGAAGCATTTCGATATCGATAGCTAAATGTGTGTATACAAGAAAATCGACTTTATACATAAATATAAGACTACGGAATTCTTCCAAATGTATTGTCGTTATGTCGCCATGGCTTTATGCCAACTTCCGTTCGTTAAAGAAGGTTTATTAACTTAAACATGTTAAAGTAATGATTTGAAGCATTTCGATATCGATTGCTAAATGTGTATATACAAGAAAATCGACTTTATACCTAAATATAAGATAACTGAATTCTTCTAAATGCACTGCCGTTATGCCGTTAAGGCTTTATGTAGACTTCAGTGCGTTAAAGAAGGTTTATTAACTTAAATATGTTAAACAAATGATTTGAAGCATTTCGGTATCGATTGCTAAATGTGTATATACAAGAAAATCGGCTTTATAATTAAATATAATATAACGGAATTATTCTACATGCACTGCCGTTATGCCGCCATGGCTTTATGTCAACTTTAATACGTTAAAGAAGGTTAATTAACTTAAATATGTTAAACTAATGATTTGAAGCATTTCGGTATCGATTGCTAAATGTGTTTATACAAGAAAGTCGACTTTATACCTTAGTATAAGCTAACGGAGTTCTTCTAAAGAAGCTTTATTAACTTAAATATGTTAAACTAATGATTTAAAGCATTTCGATATCGATTGCTAAATGAGTATTTACAAGAAAATCGACTTTATACCTAAATATAAGATTACAGAATTCTTCCAAGTGCACTGCCGTTATACCGTTATGGCTTTATGTATACTTCAGTAAGATAAAGAAGGTTAATTAACTTAAATATGTTAAACTAATGACTTGAAGCATTTCGTTATCGATTGCTAAATATGTAAATACAAGAAAATCGACTTTATACCTAAATATAAAATTACGGAATTCTTGTAAATGCACTGCCGTTATGCCGCCATGGCTTTATATTAACTTCAATACGTTAGAGAAGGTTAATTAACTTAAATATGTGAAACTAATGATTTGAAGCATTTCGCTATCGATTGCTAAATGTGTACATACAAGAAAATTGACTTTATACCTAAATATAAGAATACGGAATTCTTCTAAATGCACTGCAGTTATACCGTTAAGGCTTTATGTAGACGTCAGTAAGATAGAGAGGGTTAATTAACTTAAATATGTTAAACTAATGATTTGAAGCATTTCGACATCGATTGCTAAATGTGTACATACAAGAAAATTGACTTTATACCTAAATATAAGAATACGGAATTCTTCTAAATGCACTGCAGTTATACCGTTAAGGCTTTATGTAAATTTCAGTACGTTAAAGAAGGTTAATTTACTTAAATATGCTAAACTAATGATTTGAAGCATTTCGATATCGATTGCTAAATGTGTATGTACAAGAAAATCGATTTTATACCTAAGTAAAAGATTACATAATTCACCCAAATATATTCTGCCCTTATGCCGTTATGGCTTTATGTAAACTTCAGTAAGATAAAAAAGGTTAATTAACTTTAATATGTTAAACTAATGATTTGAAGCATTTCGATATCGATTGCTAAATCTGTATATACAAGAAAATCGACTTTATCCTTAATTACACTGCAGTTATACCGTTAAGGCTTTACATAAATTTCAGTACGTTAAAGAAGTTTAATTTACTTAAATATGCTAAACTAATGATTTGAAGCATTTCGATATCGATTGCTAAATGTGTATCTACAAGAAAATCGATTTTATACCTAAGTAAAAGATTACAGAATTCACCCAAATATATACTGCCGTTATGCCGTTATGGCTTTATGTAAACTTCAGTAAGATAAAAAGGTTAATTAACTTAAATATGTAAAACTAATGATTTGAAGCATTTCGATATCGATTGCCAAATGTGTATATACAAGAAAATCGACTTTATACCTAAATATAAGATTACGGAATTCTTCTAAATGCACTGTCGTTATGCCGCCATGGCTTTGTATCACCTTCAATACGTTAAAGAAGGTTTATTAACTTAAATATGTTACACTAATAATTTGAAGCATTTCGATATCGATTGCTAAATGTGTATATACAAGAAAATCGAATTCATAGCTAAGATTACGTAGTTCTTCTTAATGCACTGCCGTTATGCCGCTAAGGCTTTTGTAGACTTCAGTAAGATAAAGAGCGTTAATTAACTTAAATACGAGGGCCGTCTGATAAATAACCGACCTCAACGTAAAGCTAGCGGTACCTCTGAAAAAAGTTTCTACTTCAAAGAGTGCATATCATAGTTTCTACTCGCCAAAATTTCGGAAATTTATCTTGCGCAATTATCTGTTGACAGTCGTTTTTGTGAGTCTATTTCGGTGATTTCCCCAAAATGGAATAGATTGAATATCGAGCTGTAATTAAATTTTTATTTTTGAATGGCAATACGCTTTCACAAATCAAAGATGAGTTGGACTCTGTGTACGGTGACTCTGCACCATCGTTTATCACCATAAAATTTTGGGCAGATGAATTTAAACGTGGTCGCAGGAGCTTGGAAAATGATGAACGTCCTGGGCGTCCAAAAGCTGTAACCACTAACGATAACATCGCTAAAGTTCATCAATTGGTATTAGACGACCGCCGGATTAAAGTTAAGGAAATAGCTGAGATTATGAAGATGTCAAAAGAACGAGTTTGTCACATATTAAACCAAGATTTGGGCATGAGAAAGCTATGTATGTAAAACTAATGATTTGAAGCATTTCGTTATCGATTACTAAATGTGTATATACAAGAAAACCGACTTTATACCTAAATAGAAGACTACGGACTTCTTCTAAATGCACTGCCGTTATGCCGGCATGGCTTTATATCAACTTCAATACGTTAAAGAAGGTTAATTAACTTAAGTATGTTAAACTAATGATTTGAAGCATTTCGATATCGCTTGCTAAATGTGTACATACAAGAAAATCAAATTTATACCTAAATATAAGATAACGGAATTCTTCTAAATGCACTGCCGTTATGCCGTTAAGGCTTTATGTAGACTTCAGTAAGACAGAGAGGGTTAATTAACTTGAATATGTTAAACTAATGATTTGAAGCATTTCGATATCGATTGCTAAATATGTAAATACAAGAAAATTGACTTTATACCTAAATATAAGAATACGGAATTCTTCTAAATGCACTGCAGTTATACTGTTAAGGCTTTTTGTTAACTTCAGTGCGTTAAAGAAGCTTTATTGACTTTAATATATTAAACTAATGATTTGAAGCATTTCGATATCGATTGCTTAATGAGTATATACACGAAAATCTTCTTTATACCTAAATATAAGATTACGTAATTCTTCTAAATGCACTGCCGTTATGCCGTTAAGGCTTTTGTAGACTTCAGCAAAAAACGATGTTTAATTAACTTAAATATAGTAAACTAATGTTTTGAAGCATTACGATATCGATTGCTAAATGTGTATATACAACAAAATCGACTTTATACTTAAATATAAGATTACGGAATTCTTCTACATGCACTGCCGTTATGCCGCCATGGCTTTATGTTAACTTCAGTGCGTTAAAGAAGCTTTATTAACTTAAATATATTAAACTAATGATTTGAAGCATTTCGATATCGATTGTTAAATGAGTATATACAATAAAACCGACTTTATACCTAAATATAAGATTACGGAATTCTTCTACATGCACTGCAGTTATACCGTTAAGGCTTTATGAAGACATCAGTGCGTTTAAGAAGGTATATTAACTTAAATATGTTAAACTAATGATTTGAAGCATGTCGATACAAGAAAATCGACTTTATACATAAATATAAGATAACGTAGTTCTTCTAAATACACTGCCGTTATGGCTTTATATAAATTTCAGTACGTTAAAGAAGTTTAATTTACTTAAATATGCTAAACTAATGATTTGAAGCATTTCGATATTGATTGCTAAATGTGTATGTACAAGAAAATCGATTTTATACCTAAATAAAAGATTACGGAATTCAGCCAAACATACTGCCGTTATGCCGTTATGGCTTTTTGTAAACTTCAGTAAGATAGAGGGGGCTAATTAACCTAAATATGCTAAACCAGTTATATGAAGCATTTCGATATCGATTGCTTAATGTGTATATACAACAAAATCGACTTTATACCTAAATATAAGATTACGGAATTCTTCTAAATGCACTGCCGTTATGTCGCCATGGCTTTATGCCAACTTCCGTTCGTTAAAGAAGGTTTATTAACGTAAATATGTTAAAGTAATGATTTGAAGCATTTCGATATCGATTGCTAAATATGTATATACAAGAAAATCGACTTTATACCTAAATATAAGATAACTGAATTCTTCTAAATGCACTGCCGTTATGCCGTTATGGCTTTATGTTAACTTCAGTTCGTTAAAGAAGGTTTATTAACTTAAATATGTTAAACTAATGATTTGAAGCATTTTGATATCGCTTGCTAAATGTGTATATACAAGAAAATCGAATTTATACTTAAACATAAGATTACGAAATTCTTCCAAATGTACTGTCGTTATGCCGCCATGGCTTTATATCAACTTCAATACGTTAAGGGAGGTTAATTAACTTAAATATGTTAAACTAATGACTTGAAGCATTTCGATATCGATTGCTTAATGCGTATATTTATACAACAAAGTCGACTTTATACCTAAATATAAGATTGCGGAATTCTTCTAAATGAACTGTCGTTATGCCGCCGTGGCTTTATATCAACTTCAATACGTTAAAAAAGGTTAATTAACTTAAATATGTTAAACTAATGATTTAAAGCATTTCGATATCGATTGCTATATGTATATATACAACAAAATCGAATTTATACCTAAATATAAGATAACGGAATTCTTCTAAATGCACTGCCGTTATGCCGCCATGGCTTTATGTCAACTTCCATACGTTAAAGAAGGTTAATTAACTTAAATATGTTAAACTAATGATTTTAAGCATTTCGATATCGATTGCTAAATGCGTATATACAACAAAATCAACTTTATACCTAAATATAAGATTAGGGAATTCTTCTAAATGCACTGTCGTTATGCCGCCCTGGCTTTATATCACCTTCATTACGTTAAAGAAGGTTTAAAGAAAATCGACTATATACCTAAATATAAGATTACGAAATTCTCCTACATGCACTGTCGTTATGCAGCCATGGCTTTATATCACCTTCATTACGTTAAAGAAGGTTAATTAACTTAAATATGTTAAACTAATGATTTGAAGCATTTCGATATCGATTGCTAAATGTGTATGTACAACAAAATCGTCTTTATACCTAAATATGTCAACTTCAGTTCGCTAAAGGAGGTTTATTAACTTAAATATGTTAAACCAGTTATCTGAAGCATTTCGATATCGATTGCGAAATATATATATATACAAGAAAATCGACTTTATACCCAAATATAAGACTACGGAATTCTTCCAAATGTACTAACGTTATGCCGCCATGGCTTTATATCACCTTCAATACGTTAAAGAAGGTTAATTAACTTAAATATGTTAAACTAATGGTTTGAAGCATTTCGATATCGATTGCTTAATGTGTAAATAAAAGAAAATCGACTTTATACCTAAAAATAAAATTATAACTTTACGGAATTATTCTAAATGCACTGGCGTTATACCGTTAAGGCTTTATGTAGACTTCAGTAAGCTAAAAAGCGTTTATTATCTTAATATGTTAAACTAATGATTTGAAGCATTTCGATATCAATTGCTGAATTTGTATATGCAAGCAAATCGACTTTATACATAAATATAAGACTACGGAATTCTTCCAAATGTACTAACGTTATGCCGCCATGGCTTTATATCAACTTCAATACGTTAAAGAAGCTTAAATAACTTAAATATGTTAAACTAATGATTTGAAGCATTTCGATATCAATTGCTGAATTTGTATATACAAGAAAATCGACTTTATACCTAAATATAAGACTACGGAATTCTTCCAAATGTACTAACGTTATGCCGCCATGGCTTTATATCAACTTCAATACGTTAAAGAAGCTTAATTAACTTAAATATGTTAAACTAATGATTTGAAGCATTTCGATATCGCTTGCTAAATGTGTACATACGAGAAAATCAAATTTATACCTAAATATAAGATTACGTAATTCTTCTAAATGCACTGCCGTTATGCCGTTAAGGCTTTTGTAGACTTCAGTAAAATAAAGATGTTTAATTAACTCAAATATAGTAAACTAATGATTTGAAGCATTTCGATATCGATTGCTAAATGTGTATATACAACAGAATCGACTTTGCACTTAAATATAAGATTACGGAATTCTTCTACATGCACTGCCGTTATGCCGCCGTGGCTTTATGTTAACTTCAGTATGTTAAAGAAGCTTTATTAACTTAAATATATCAAACTAATGATTTGAAGCATTTCGATATCGCTTGCTAAATGTGTATATACAAGAAAATCGAATTTATACTTAAACATAAGATTACGGAATTCTTCCAAATGTACTGTCGTTATGCCGTTATGGCTTTATATAAATTTCAGTACGTTAAAGAAGTTTAATTTACTTAAATATGCTAAATTAATGATTTGAAGCATTTCGATATTGTTTGCTAAATTTGTATGTACAAGAAAATCGATTTTATACCTAAATAAAATTTTACGGAATTCAGCCAAACATACTGCCGTTATGCCGTTATGGCTTTATGCAATCTTCAGTAAGATAGAGGGGGCTAATTAACCTAAATATGCTAAACCAGTTATATGAAGCATTTCGATATCGATTGCTTAATGTGTATATATAACAAAATCGACTTTATACCTAAATATAAGATTACGGAATTCTTCTAAATGCACTGCCGTTACGTCGCCATGGCTTTATGCCAACTTCCGTTCGTTAAAGAAGGTTTATTAACTTAAATATGTTAAAGTAATGATTTGAAGCATTTCGATATCGATTGCTAAATATGTATATACAAGAAAATCGACTTTATACCTAAATATAAGATAACTGAATTCTTCTAAATGCACTGCCGTTATGCCGTTGTGGCTTTATGTTAACTTCAGTTCGTTAAAGAAGGTTTATTAACTTAAATATGTTAAACTGATGATTTGAAGCATTTCGATATCGCTTGCTAAATGTGTATATACAAGAAAATCGACTTTATACCTTTGTATAAGCTAACGGAGTTCTTCGAAAAAGCTTTATTAACTTAAATATGTTAAACTAATGATTTAACGCATTTCGATATCGATTGCAAAATGAGTATATACAAGAAAATCGACTTTATACCTAAATATAAGATAACGGAGTTCTTCTAAATGCAGTGCAGTTATACCGTTAAGGCTTTATGTAGACTTCAGTGCGTTAAAGAAGGTTTATTAACTTAAATATGTTAAACCAGTTATCTGAAGCATTTCGATATCGATCGCGAAATATATATATACAAGAAAATCGACTTTATACCTAAATATAAGATTAGGGAATTCTTCCAAATGTACTGTCGTTAAGCCGCCATGGCTTTGTAACAACTTCAATACGTTAAAGAAGGTTAATTATTTTAAATATGTTAAACTTATGGTTTGAAGCATTTCGATATCGACTGCTTAATGCATATATACCAGAAAATCGACTTTATACCTAAATATGAGACTACGGAATTCTTCCAAATGTACTGTCGTTATGTCGCCATGGCTATATGCCAACTTCAGATCGTTAAAGAAGGTTTATTAACTTAAATATGTTAAACTTATGAGATGAAGCATTTCGATATCGATTGCGATTGCTTAATGTGTATATACAACAAAATCGACTTTTTACCTTAAAAAAAGATTACGGAATTCATCCAAATGCACTGCCGTTATACCGTTATGGCTTTATGTAAACTTCAGTAAGATAAAGACGGTTAATTAACTTAAATATGTAAAACTAATGATTTGAAGCATTTCGTTATCGATTACTAAATGTGTATATACAAGAAAACCGACTTTATACCTAAATATAAGACTACGGACTTCTTCTAAATGCACTGCCGTTATGCCGGCATGGCTTTATATCAACTTCAATACGTTAAAGAAGGTTAATTAACTTAAGTATGTTAAACTAATGATTTGAAGCATTTCGTTATCGCTTGCTAAATGTGTACATACAAGAAAATCAAATTTATACCTAAATATAAGATAACGGAATTCTTCTAAATGCACTGCCGTTATGCCGTTAAGGCTTTATGTAGACTTCAGTAAGACAGAGAGGGTTAATTAACTTAAATATCGATTTCGATATCGATTGCTAAGTATGTAAATACAAGAAAATTGACTTTATACCTAAATATAAGAATACGGAATTCTTCTAAATGCACTGCAGTTATACCGTTAAGGCTTTTTGTTAACTTCAGTGCGTTAAAGAATCTTTATTGACTTTAATATATTAAACTAATGATTTGAAGCATTTCGATATCGATTGCTAAATGAGTATATACACGAAAATCGACTTTATACCTAAATATAAGATTACGGATTTCTTCTAAATGCACTGCCGTTATGCCGTTAAGGCTTTTGTAGACTTCAGCAAAATAAAGATGTTTAATTAACTTAAATATAGTAAACTAATGATTTGAAGCATTACGATATCGATTGCTAAATGTGTATATACAACAAAATCGACTTTATACTTAAATATAAGATTACGGAATTCTTCTACATGCACTGCCGTTATGCCGCCATGGCTTTATGTTAACTTCAGTTCGTTAAAGAAGCTTTATTAACTTAAATATATTAAACTAATGATTTGAAGCATTACGATATCGATTGCTAAATGTGTATATACAACAAAATCGACTTTATACTTAAATATAAGATTACGGAATTCTTCTACATGCACTGCCGTTATGCCGCCATGGCTTTATGTTAACTTCAGTGCGTTTAAGAAGGTATATTAACTTAAATATGTTAAACTAATGATATGAAGCATGTCGATACAAGAAAATCGACTTTATACATACATATAAGATAACGTAATTCTTCTAAATGCACTGCCGTTATACCGCCATGGCTTTATATCACCTTCATTACGTTAAAGAAGGTTAATTATTTTAAATACGTTAAACTAATGATTTGAAGAATTTCGATATCGATTGCTAAATGCGTATGTACAAGAAAATCGATTTTATATCTAAATATAAGACTACGTAATTCTTCTAAATGCACTGCCGTTATGCCGTTAAGGCTTTTGCAGACTTCAGTAAAATAAAGATGTTTTATTAACTCAAATATAGTAAACTAGTGATTTGAAGCATTTCGATATCGATTGCTAAATGTGTATATACAACAGAATCGACTTTGCACTTAAATATAACATTACGGAATTCTTCTACATGCACTGCCGTTATGCCGCCGTGGCTTTATGTTAACTTCAGTGCGTTAAGGAAGCTTTATTAACTTAAATATATCAAACTAATGATTTGAAGCATTTCGATATCGGATGCTAAATTTGTATATACAGCAAAATCGACTTTATACTTAAATATAAGATTAAGGAATTCTTCTAAATGCACTGCAGTTATACCGTTAAGGCTTTATGTGAACTTCAGTAAGATAAAGAAGGTTAATTAACCTAAATATGCTAAACCAGTTATTTGAAGCATTTCGGTATCGATTGCTAAATGCGTATATACAAGAAAATCGAATTTATACCTAAATATAAGATTACGGAATTCTTCTAAATGCACTGTCGTTAGGCCGCCATGACTTTATATCATCTTCATTACGTTAAAGAAGGTTAATTATTTTAAATATGTTAAACTAATGATTTGAAGAATTTCGATATCGATTGCTAAATGCGTATATACAACAAATTCGGCTTTATATCTAAATATAAGATTACGGAATACTTCGAAATACACTGCCGTTATGCCGTTATGGCTTTGTATAAATTTCAGTACGTTAAAGAAGTTAAATTTACTTAAATATGCTAAACTAATGATTTGAAGCATTTCGATATTGATTGCTAAATGTGTATGTACAAGAAATTCGATTTTATACCTAAATATAAGATTACGGAATTCTTCTAAATGTACTGCCGTTATGTCGCCATGGCTTTATGCCAACTTCCGTTCGTTAAGGAAGGTTTATTAACGTAAATATGTTAAACTAATGATTTGAAGCATTTCGATATCGCTTGCTAAATGTGTATATACAAGAAAATCGAATTTATACTTAAACATAAGATTACGGAATTCTTCTAAATGCACTGTCGTTAGGCCGCCATGACTTTATATCATCTTCATTACGTTAAAGAAGGTTAATTATTTTAAATATGTTAAACTAATGATTTGAAGAATTTCGATATCGATCGCTAAATGCGTATGTACAAGAAATTCGATTTTATACCTAAATATAAGATTACGGAATTCTTCTAAATGTACTGCCGTTATGTCGCCATGGCTTTATGCCAACTTCCGTTCGTTAAGGAAGGTTTATTAACGTAAATATGTTAAACTAATGATTTGAAGCATTTCGATATTGATTGCTAAATGTGTATGTACAAGAAATTCGATTTTATACCTAAATATAAGATTACGGAATTCTTCTAAATGTACTGCCGTTATGTCGCCATGGCTTTATGCCAACTTCCGTTCGTTAAGGAAGGTTTATTAACGTAAATATGTTAAACTAATGATTTGAAGCATTTCGATATCGATTGCTAAATGTGTATGTACAACAAAATCGTCTTTATACCTAAATATGCCAACTTCAGTTCGCTAAAGGAGGTTTATTAACTTAAATATGTTAAACCAGTTATCTGAAGCATTTCGATATCGATTGCGAAATATATACATATACAAGAAAGTCGACTTTATACCTAAATATAAGGTTACGGAATTCTTCCACAAGAACTGCCGTTATGCCGCCATGGCTTTATATCGCCTTCAATACGTTAAAGAAGGTTAATTATTTTAAATATGTTAAACTAATGGTTTGAAGCATTTCGATATCGATTGCTTAATGTGTATATACAAGAAAATCGACTTTATACCTAAATATAAGATTACGTAATTCTTCTAAATGCTTTGCCGTTATGCCGTTAAGGCGTTTGTGGACTTCAGTAAGATAAAGAGGGTTAATTAACTTAAATATGTTAAAAGAATGATTTGAAGCATTTCGATATCGCTTGCTAAATGTGTACATACAAGAAAATCGACTTTATACCTAAATATAAGATAACGGAATTCTTCTAAATGCACTGTCGTTATGCCGTTCAGGCTTTATGTAGACTTCAGTAAGATAGAGAGGGTTAATTAACTTAAATATGTTAAACTAATAATTGGAAGCATTTCAAAATCGATTGCTAAATAAATATAAATTTCGGTACGTTAAAGAAGTTTAATTTACTTAAATATGCTAAACTAATGATTTGAAGCATTTCGATATCGATTGCTTAAGGTGCATGTACAAGAAAATCGATTTTATACCCAAATATAAGACTACGGAATTCTTCCAAATGTACTAACGTTATGCCGCCATGGCTTTATATCACCTTCAATACGTTAAAGAAGGTTAATTACTTTGAATATGTTAAACTAATGGTTTGAAGCGTTTTGATATCGATTGCTTAATGTGTAAATAAAAGAAAATCGACTTTATACCTAAAAATAAAATTATAACTTTACGGAATTATTCTAAATGCACTGGCGTTATACCGTTAAGGCTTTATGTAGACTTCAGTAAGCTAAAAAGCGTTTATTATCTTAATATGTTAAACTAATGATTTGAAGCATTTCGACATCAATTGCTGAATTTGTATATACAAGAAAATCGACTTTATACCTAAATATAAGACTACGGAATTCTTCCAAATGTACTAACGTTATGCCGCCATGGCTTTATGTAAACTTCAATACGTTAAAGAAGCTTAATTAACTTAAATATGTTAAACTAATGATTTGAAGCATTTCGATATCAATTGCTGAATTTGTATATACAAGAAAATCGACTTTATACCTAAATATAAGACTACGGAATTCTTCCAAATGTACTAACGTTATGCCGCCATGGCTTTATATCAACTTCAATACGTTAAAGAAGCTTAATTAACTTAAATATGTTAAACTAATGATTTGAAGCATTTCGATATCGCTTGCTAAATGTGTACATACGAGAAAATCAAATTTATACCTAAATATAAGATTACGTAATTCTTCTAAATGCACTGCCGTTATGCCGTTAAGGCTTTTGTAGACTTCAGCAAAATAAAGATGTTTAATTAACTTAAATGTAGTAAACTAATGATTTGAAGCATTACGATATCGATTGCTAAATGTGTATATACAACAAAATCGACTTTATACTTAAATATAAGATTACGGAATTCTTCTACATGCACTGCCGTTATGCCGCCATGGCTTTATGTTAACTTCAGTGCGTTAAAGAAGCTTTATTAACTTAAATATATTAAACTAATGATTTGAAGCATTTCTATATCGATTGCTTAATGAGTATATACAATAAAACCGACTTTATACCTAAATATAAGATTACGGAATTCTTCTACATGCACTGCAGTTATACCGTTAAGGCTTTATGAAGACTTCAGTGCGTTTAAGAAGGTATATTAACTTAAATATGTTAAAGTAATGTATTGAATAATGTCGATACAAGAAAACCGACTTTATACATAAATATAAGATAACGTAATTCTTCTAAATGCACTGCCGTTATACCCCCATGGCTTTATATCACCTTCATTACGTTAAAGAAGGTTAATTATTTTAAATATGTTAAACTTATGATTTGAAGAATTTCGATATCCATTGCTAAATGTGTATGTACAAGAAAATCGATTTTATATCTAAATATAAGATTACGTACTTCTTTTAAATGCACTGCCGTTATGCCGTTAAGGCTTTTGTAGACTTCAGTAAAATAAAGATGTTTAATTAACTCAAATATAGTAAACTAATGATTTGAAGCATTTCGATATCGATTGCTAAATGTGTATATAAAACAGAATCGACTTTGCACTTAAATATAAGATTACGGAATTCTTCTACATGCACTGCCGTTATGCCGCCGTGGCTTTATGTTAACTTCAGTACGTTAAAGAAGCTTTATTAACTTAAATATATCAAACTAATGATTTAAAGCATTTCGATATCGCTTGCTAAATGTGTATATACAAGAAAATCGAATTTATACTTAAACATAAGATTACGGAATTCTTCCAAATGTACTGTCGTTATGCCGTTATGGCTTTATATAAATTTCAGTACGTTAAAGAAGTTTAATTTACTTAAATATGCTAAATTAATGATTTGAAGCATTTCGATATTGATTGCTAAATTTGTATGTACAAGAAAATCGATTTTATACCTAAATAAAATTTTACGGAATTCAGCCAAACATACTGCCGTTATGCCGTTATGGCTTTATGTAAACTTCAGTAAGATAGAGGGGGCTAATTAACCTAAATATGCTAAACCAGTTATATAAAGCATTTCGATATCGATTGCTTAATGTGTATATATAACAAAATCGACTTTATACCTAAATATAAGATTACGGAATTCTTCTAAATACACTGCCGTTATGTCGCATGGCTTTATGCAACTTCGTTCGTTAAAGAAGGTTTATTAACTTAAATATGTTAAAGTAATGATTTGAGCATTTCGATATCGATTGCTAAATAGTATATACAAGAAAATCGACTTTATACCTAAATATAAGATAACGAATTCTTCTAAATGCATGCGTTATCCGTTGGCTTTATGTAACTTCAGTCTTAAAGAAGGTTTATTAACTTAAATATGTTAAAGTAATGATTTGAAGCATTTCGATATCGATGCAAAATATATATACAAGAAAATCGACTTTATACCTAAATATAAGATAAGGAGTTCTTCAAATGATGCAGTTATACCGTAAGGCTTTGTAACTTCATCCTTAAAGAAGGTTATTAATTAAATATGTTAAACCAGTTTTGAAGCATTTCGATATCGATGCAAATATATATACAAGAAAATCGACTTTAACCTAAATATAAGATTAGGGAATTCTTCCAAATGTACTGTCGTTAAGCCGCCATGGCTTTGACAACTTCAATCGTTAAAGAAGGTTAATTATTTTAAATATTTAAACTTATGGTTGAGCATTTCGATATCGATGCTTAATGTATATACCAAAAATCGACTTTTACCTAAATAGAGATACGGAATTCTTCCAAATGACTGCGTTATCGCATGGCTTATGCAACTTCAGAGTTAAAGAAGGTTTATTAACTTAAATATTTAAACTTATGATGAAGCATTTCGTATCGATTCTAAATGTGTATATACAAAAAACGACTTTTTACCTTAATAAAGATTACGGAATTCTCCAAATGCACTGCCGTTATCCGTATGGCTTTATTAAACTTCATAAGTAAAGAAGGTTAATTAACTTAAATATGTAAAACTAATGATTTGAAGCATTTCGTTATCGTTCTAAATGTGTAATACAAGAAAACAATTTATACCTAAATATAAGATACGGATTCTTCTAAATGCACTGCCGTTATGCCGGAGGCTTTATTAACTTTAGTTAAAGAAGGTTAATTAACTTAATATGTAAACTAATGATTTGAAGCATTTCGATATCGTTGCTAAATGTGTAATACAAAAAATCAAATTTATACCTAAATATAAGATAACGGAATTCTTCTAAATGCACTGCCGTTATGCCGTAAGGCTTTATGTAACTTTAGTAGAAAGAGGGTTAATTAACTTAAATATATAAACTAATGATTTGAAGCATTCGATATCGATTGCTAAATGTATATATACAAAAAATCGACTTTATACCTAAATATAAGATTACGGAATTCTTCTACATGCACTGCGTTATGCCGCCATGGCTTTATGTTAACTTCAGTGCGTTAAAGAAGGTTTATTAACTTAAATATTTAAACTAATGATTTGAAGCATTTCGATATCGATTGCTAAATGATATATACAATCGACTTTATACCTAAATATAAGATTACGGAATTCTTCTAAATGCACTGCCGTTATGCCGTTATGGCTTTATGAAACTTCAGTCGTTAAAGAAGGTTATATTAACTTAAATATGTTAAACTAATGATTTGAAGATTTCGTATCGATCGCTAAATGGTATTCAAGAAAATCGACTTTATACTAAATATAAGATACGTAATTCTTCTAAATGCACTGCCGTTATACCGCCATGGCTTTATATCAACTTCGTACGTTAAAGAAGGTTATTATTAACTTAAATATGTTAAACTAATGATTTGAAGCATTTCGATATCGATTGCTAAATGTGTATTACAAGAAAATCGATTTTATATCTAAATATAAGACTACGGAATTCTTCTAAATGCACTGCCGTTATGCCGTTAAGGCTTTATGTCAGACTTTAGTAAAATAAAGAGTTTATTAACTTAAATATAGTAAACTAATGATTTGAAGCATTTCGATATCGATTGCTAAATGTGTATATACAACAAAATCGACTTTATACTTAAATATAAGACTACGGAATTCTTCTACATGCACTGCCGTTATGCCGCCGTGGCTGTATGTTAACTTCAGTGCGTTAAAGAAGCTTTATTAACTTAAATATATCAAACTAATGATTTGAAGCATTTCGATATCGGATGCTAAATTTGTATATACAGCAAAATCGACTTTATACTTAAATATAAGATTAAGGAATTCTTCTAAATGCACTGCAGTTATACCGTTAAGGCTTTATGTGAACTTCAGTAAGATAAAGAAGGTATATTAACTTAAATATGTTAAACTAATGATTTGAAGCATGTCGATACAAGAAAATCGACTTTATACATAAATATAAGATAACGTAATTCTTCTAAATGCACTGCCGTTATACCGCCATGGCTTTATATCATCTTCATTACGTTAAAGAAGGTTAATTATTTTAAATATGTTAAACTAATGATTTGAAGAATTTCGATATCGATTGCTAAATGCGTATATACAACAAATTCGGCTTTATATCTAAATATAAGATTACGGAATACTTCGAAATACACTGCCGTTATGCCGTTATGGCTTTGTATAAATTTCAATACGTTAAAGAAGTTTAATTTACTTAAATATGCTAAACTAATGATTTGAAGCATTTCGATATTGATTGCTAAATGTGTATGTACAAGAAAATCGATTTTATACCTAAATAAAAGATTACGAAATTCAGCCAAACATACTGCCGTTATGCCGTTATGGCTTTATATAAACTTCAATACGTTAAAGAAGGTTAATTATTTTAAATATGTTAAACTAATGGTTTGAAGCATTTCAAAATCGATTGCTAAATGTGTAAATAAAAGAAAATCGATTTTATATCTAAATATAAGACTACGTAATTCTTCTAAATGCACTGCCGTTATGTCGCCATGGCTTTATTCCAACTTCCGTTCGTTAAAGAAGGTTTATTAACGTAAATATGTTAAACTAATGATTTGAAGCATTTCGATATCGCTTGCTAAATGTGTATATACAAGAAAATCGAATTTATACTTAAACATAAGATTACGGAATTCTTCTAAATGCACTGTCGTTATGCCGCCCTGGCTTTATATCACCTTCATTACGTTAAAGAAGGTTAATTAACTTAAATATGTTAAACTAATGATTTGAAGATTTTCGATATCGATTGCTAAATGTGTAAATATAAGAAAATCGACTATATACCTAAATATAAGATTACGAAATTCTTCTACATGCACTGTCGTTATGCAGCCATGGCTTTATATCACCTTCATTACGTCAAAGAAGGTTAGTTAACTTAAATATGTTAAACTAATGATTTGAAGCATTTCGATATCGATTGCTAAATGTGTATGTACAACAAAATCGTCTTTATACCTAAATATGTCAACTTCAGTTCGCTAAAGGAGGTTTATTAACTTTAATATGTTAAACCAGTTATCTGAAGCATTTCGATATCGATTGCGAAATATATATATACAAGAAAATCGACTTTATACCTAAATATAAGAGTACGGAATTCTTCCACATGTACTGCCATTATGCCGCCATGGCTTTATATCACCTTCAATACGTTAAAGAAGGTTAATTATTTTAAATATGTTAAACTAATGGTTTGAAGCATTTCAAAATCGATTGCTAAATGTGTAAATAAAAGAAAATCGACTTTATACCTATATATAAGATTACGGAATTCATCCAAATGCACTGCCGTTATACCGTTATGGCTTTATGTAAACTTCAGTAAGATAAAGAAGGTTAATTAACCTAAATATGCTAAACCAGTTATTTGAAGCATTTCGATTTCGATTGCTAAATGCGTATTTACAACAAAATCGAATTTATACCTAAATATAAGATTACGGAATTCTTCTAAATGCACTGTCGTTAGGCCGCCATGGCTTTATATCACCTTCATTACGTTAAAGAAGGTTCACTATTTTAAATATGTTAAACTAATGGTTTGAAGCATTTCGATATCGATTGCTAAATGCGTATATACAACAAATTCGGCTTTATATCTAAATATAAGATTACGGAATTCTTCGAAATACACTGCCGGTATGCCGTTATGGCTTTATATAAATTTCAGTAGGTTAAAGAAGGTTAATTAACTTAAATATGTTAAACTAATGATTTGAAGCATTTCGATATCGCTTTCTAAATGTGTACATACAAAAAATCAAATTTATACCTAAATATAAGATAACGGAGTTCTTCTAAATGCACTGCCGTTATGCCGTTTAGGCTTTATGTAGACTTCAGTAAGACAGAGAGGGTTAATTAACTTGAATATGTTAAACCAGTTATTTGAAGCATTTCGATATCGATTGCTAAATATGTAAATACAAGAAAATCGACTTTATACCTAAATATAAGAATACGGAATTCTTCTAAATGCACTGCAGTTATACCGTTAGGGCTTTATGAAGACGTCAGTGCGTTAAAGAAGGTTTATTAACTTAAATATGTTAAACTAATGACTTGAAGAATTTCGTTATCGATTGCTAAATATGTAAATACAAGAAAATCGACTTTATACCTAAAAATAAAATTACGGAATTCTTCTAAATGCACTGCCGTTATGCCGCCATGGCTTTATATTAACTTCAATACGTTAAAGAAGGTTAACTAACTTAAATATGTTAAACTAATGATTTGAAGCATTTCGATATCGATTGCTATATGTATATATACAAGAAAATCGACTTTATACCTAAATATAAGATAACGGAATTCTTCTAAATGCACTGTCGTTATGCCATTAAGGCTTTATGTAGACTTCAGTAAGATAGAGAGGGTTAATTATCTTAAATATGTTAAACTAATAATTGGAAGCATTTCAAAATCGATTGCTAAATAAATATAAATTTCGGTACGTTAAAGAAGTTTAATTTACTTAAATATGCTAAACTAATGATTTGAAGCATTTCGATATCGATTGCTTAAGGTGTATGTACAAGAAAATCGATTTTATACCCAAATATAAGACTACGGAATTCTTCCAAATGTACTAACGTTATGCCGCCATGGCTTTATATCACATTTAATACGTTAAAGAAGGTTAATTACTTTAAATATGTTAAACTAATGGCTTGAAGCATTTCGATATCGATTGCTTAATGTGTAAATAAAAGAAAATCGACTTTATACCTAAAAATAAAATTATAACTTTACGGAATTATTCTAAATGCACTGGCGTTATACCGTTAAGGCTTTATGTAGACTGCAGTAAGCTAAAAATCGTTTATTATCTTAATATGTTAAACTAATGATTTAAAGCATTTCGATATCGATAGCTAAATGCGTATATACAAGAAAATCGTCTTTATACCTAAATATGAGATTACGGAATTCTTCTACATGCACTGCTGTTATGCCGCCATGGCTATATGCCAACTTCAGATCGTTAAAGACGGTTTATTAACTTAAATATGTTAAACTTATGAGATGAAGCATTTCGATATCGATTGCATAATGCGTATATACAACAAAAACGGCTTTTTACCTTAATATAATGTTACGGAATTCATCCAAATACACTGCCGTTTTACCGTTATGGCTTTATGTAAACTTCAGTAATATAAAGAAGGTTAATTAACTTAAATATGTAAAACTAATGATTTGAAGCATTTCGTTATTGACTGCTAAATGTGTATATACAAGAAAACCGACTTTATACCTAAATATGAGACTACGGACTTCTTCTAAATGCACTGCCGTTATGTCGCCATGGCTTTATATCAACTTCAATTCGTTAAAGAAGGTTAATTAACTTAAATATGTTAAACTAATGATTTGAAGCATTTCGATATCGCTTGCTAAATGTGTACATACAAGAAAATCAAATTTATACCTATATATAAGATTACGGAATTCATCCAAATGCACTGCCGTTATACCGTTATGGCTTTATGTAAACTTCAGTAAGATAAAGAAGGTTAATTAACCTAAATATGCTAAACCAGTTATTTGAAGCATTTCGATTTCGATTGCTAAATGCGTATATACAACAAAATCGAATTTATACCTAAATATAAGATTACGGAATTCTTCTAAATGCACTGTCGTTAGGCCGCCATGGCTTTATATCACCTTCATTACGTTAAAGAAGGTTCACTATTTTAAATATGTTAAACTAATGGTTTGAAGCATTTCGATATCGATTGCTAAATGCGTATATACAACAAATTCGGCTTTATATCTAAATATAAGATTACGGAATTCTTCGAAATACACTGCCGGTATGCCGTTATGGCTTTATATAAATTTCAGTAGGTTAAAGAAGGTTAATTAACTTAAATATGTTAAACTAATGATTTGAAGATTCTCGATATCGATTGCTAAATGTGTAAATACAAGAAAATCGACTATATACCTAAATATAAAATTATAACATTACGGAATTCTTCTAAATGCACTGCCGTTATACCGTTAAGGCTTTATGTAGACTTCAGTAAGCTAAAAAATATTTATTAACTTAATAAGTTAAACTAATGATTTGAAGCACTTCGATGTCGATTGCTTAATGCATATATACAAGAAAATCGACTTTATACCTAAATATAAGCTAACGGAATTCTTCTACATGCACTGCCGTTATGCCGTCATGGCTATATGCAAACTTCAGATCGTTAAAGAAGGTATATTAACTTAAATATGTTAAACTAATGAGTTGAACCATCTCGATATCTATTGCTAAATGTGTATATACAACAAAATCGACTTTATTCCTAGATATAAGATTACGGAATTCTTCCAAATGCACTGCCGTTATACCGTTATGGCTTTATGTAAACTTCAGTAAGAAAAAGAAGGATAGTTAACTTAAATATGTTAAACTAATGATTTGAAGCATATCGATATCGATTGCTAAATGTGTATATATTTACTTTCTACCTAAATATAAGATTACGGAATTCTTCCAAATGCACTGTCGTTATGTCTTTATGTAAACTTCAGTAAGATAAAGAAGGTTAATTAACTTAAATATGCTAAACTAGTTATTTGAAGCATTTCGATGTCGATTGCAAAATGTGTATATACAAGAAAATCGTGTTTATACCTAAATATAAGATTACGGAATTCTTCCACATGTTCTGTCGTTATGGCTTTATATCAACTTCAATACGTTAAAGAAGGTTAGTTAACTTAAATATGTTAAACTAATGTTTTGAAGCATTTCGATATCGCTTGCTAAATGTGTATTTACAAGAAAATGGAATTTATACCTAAACATAAGATTACGGAATTCTTCCAAATGTACTGTCGTTATGGCTTTATATCAACTTCAATACGTTAAGGAAGGTTCATTAACCTAAATATGTTAAACTAATGATTTGAAGCATTTCGATATCGCTTGCTAAATGAGTATATACAAGAAAGTCGAATTTATACCTAAATATAAGATAACGGAGTTCTTCTAAATGCAGTGCAGTTATACCGTTAAGGCTTTATGTAGACTTCAGTGCGTTAAAGAAGGTTTATTAACTTAAATATGTTAAACTAATGACTTGAAGCATTTCGATATCGATTGCGAAATGTGTATATACAAGAAAATCGAATTTATACCTAAACATAAGATTACGGGGAAATTTTTCCAAATGCACTGTCGTTAAGCCGCCATGGCTTTATGTCACCTTCAATTACGTTAAAGAAGGTTAATTAATTAAATATGTTAAATTAATGATTTGAAGATTTTCGATACCGATTGCTAAATGTGTAAATACAAGAAAATCGACTATAAACCTAATTATAACATTACGGAATTCTTCTACATGCACTGTCGTTATGCCGCCATGGCTTTATATAACTTCAATAGTTAAAGAAAGGTTAATTAAACTAAATATGTTAAACTAATGATTTTAAGCATTTCGTTATCGATTGCTAAATGCGTACATACAACAAAATCGAATTTATACCTCAATATAAGATTACGGAATTCTTCCAAATGTACTGCGTTATGCCGCCATGGCTTTATATAACATTCATTACGGTAAAGAAGGTTAATTAACCTAAATATGCTAAACCAATTATTTGAAGCATTTCGATATCGATTGCTAAATGCGTATATACAACAAAATCGAATTTATACGTAAATATAAGATTAGGGAATTCTTCCAAATATACTGTCGTTAAGCCGCCATGGCTTTGTATCAACTTCAATACGTTAAAGAAGGTTAGTTATTTTAAAAATGTTAAACTTATGGTTTGAAGCATTTCGATATCGACTGCTAAATGTGTAAATATAAGAAAATCTACTTTATACCTAAATATAAAATTATAACATCACGGAATTCTTCTAAATGCACTGCCATTATACCGTTAAGGCTTTATGTAGACTTCAGTAATCTAAAAAATGTTTATTAACTTAGTATAATAAACTAATGATTTGAAGCATTTCGATATCGATTGCTAAATGCGTATATACAAGAAAATCGAATTTATACCTAAACATAAGATTACGAAATTCTTCCAAATGTACTGTCGTTATGCCGCCATGGCTTTACATCAACTTCAATACGTTAAAGAAGGTTAATTAATTTAAATATGTTAAACTAACGATTTGACGCATTTCGATATCGCTTGCTAAATGTGTACATACAAGAAAATCAAATTTATACCTAAATATAAGATAACGGAATTCTTCTAAATGCACTGCCGTTATGCCGTTAAGGCTTTATGTTAACTTCAGTTCGTTAAAAAAGGTTTATTAACTTAAATATGTAAACTAATGTTTGAAGCATTTCGATATCGCTTGCTAATGGTATATAAAAGAAAATGAATTTATACCTAAACATAAGATTACGAAATTCTTCCAAATGTACTGTCGTTATGCCGCCATGGCTTTATATCAACTTCAATACGTTAAAGAAGGTTAATTAACTTAAATATGTTAAACTAATGATTTAAGCATTTCGTATCGATTGCTAAATGCGTATATACAACAAAATCGACTTTATACCTAAATATAAGAATACGGAATTCTTCTAAATGCACTGCGTTATACCGTTAAGGCTTTATGAAACTCAGTCGTTAAAGAAGGTTTATTAACTTAAATATGTTAAATTAATGTTTGAAGATTTCGATATCGATTGCTAAATGTGTAAATAAAGAAAATCGACTTATACCTAAATATAAGATTACGGAATTCTTCTAATCACTGTCGTTATGCCGCCATGGCTTTATATAACTTCATTACGGTAAAGAAGGTTTATTAACTTAAATATGTTAAACTAATGATTTGAAGCATTTCGATATCGATTGCTAAATGGTATTACAAGAAAATCGATTTTATACCTAAATAAAGTTACGGAATTCTCCAAATTAATGCCGTTATGCCGTTATGGCTTTATGAAACTTCAGTAAGTAAAGAAGGTTAATTAACTTAAATATGTTAAACTAATGATTTGAAGCATTTCGATATCGATTGCTAAATGTGTATATACAAGAAAATCGAATTTATACCTAAATATAAGATTACGGAATTCTTCCAAATGCACTGTCGTTATGCCGCCATGGCTTTATATCAACTTCATTACGTTAAAGAAGGTTAATTAACTTAAATATGTTAAACTAATGATTTGAAGCATTTCGATATCGCTTGCTAAATGTGTACATACAAGAAAATCAAATTTATACTTAAATATAAGATAACGGAATTCTTCTAAATGCACTGCCGTTATGCCGTTAAGGCTTTATGTTAACTTCAGTTCGTTAAAAAAGGTTTATTAACTTAAATATGTTAAACTAATGTTATGAAGCATTTCGATATCGCTTGCTAAATGTGTACATACCAGAAAATCAAATTTATACCTAAATATAAAATAACGGAATTCTTCTAAATGTATCGCCGTTATGCCGTTAAGGCTTTATGTAGACTTCAGTAAGACAGAGAGGGTTAATTAACTTGAATATGTTAAACTAATGATTTGAAGCATTTCGATATCGATTGCTAAATATGTAAATACAAGAAAATCGACTTTATACCTAAATATAAGAATACGGAATTCTTCTAAATGCACTGCAGTTATACCGTTAAGGCTTTATGGAGACGTCAGTGCGTTAAAGAAGGTTTATTAACTTAAATATGTTAAACTAATGATTTGAAGCATTTCGATATAGATTGCTAAATGTATATATACAAGAAAATCGACTTTATACCTAAATAAAAGATTACGGAATTCATCTACATGCACTGCCGTTATGCCGCCATGGCTTTATGTTAACTTCAGTGCGTTAAAGAAGCTTTATTAACTTTAATATATTAAACTAATGATTTGAAGCATTTCGATATCGATTGCTAAATGAGTTTATACACGAAAATCGACTTTATACCTAAATATAAGACTACGTAATTCTTCTAAAGGCACTGCCGTTATGCCGTTAAGGCTTTTGTAGACTTCAGTAAAATAAAAATGTTTAATTAACTTAAATATAGTAAACTAATGATTTGAAGCATTTTGATATCGATTGCTAAATGTGTATATACAATAAAATCGACTTTGTACTTAAATATAAGATTACGGAATTCTTCTACATGCACTGACGTTATGCCGCCATGGCTTTATGTTAACTTCAGTGCGTTAAAGAGGCTTTATTAACTTAAATATATTAAACTAATGATTTCCAGCATTTCGATACCGATTGCTAAATGAGTATATAAAACAAAATCGACTTTATACCTAAATATGAGATTACGGAATTCTTCTAAATGCACTGCAGTTATTTCGTTAAGGCTTTATGAAGACTTCAGTGCGTTAAAGAAGCTTTATTAACTTAAATATGTTAAGCTAATGATTTGAAGCATTTCGATATCGATTGCTAAATGAGTATATACAACAAAATCGAATTTATACCTAAATATAAGATTACGGAATTCTTCTAAATGCACTGCAGTTATTTCGTTAAGGCTTTATGAAGACTTCAGTGCGTTAAAGAAGGTTTATTAACTTAAATATGTTAAACTAATGATTTGAAGCATGTCGATATCGATTCCTATATGCGCATATATGTACAAGAAAATCGACTTTATACCTAAATATAAGATAACGTAATTCTTCTAAATGCACTGCCGCTATGCTGTTATGGCTTTATAAAAATTTCAGTAGGTTAAAGAAGGTTAGTTTACTCAAATATGTTAAACTAATGATTTGAGCATTTCGATATCGATTCCTAATGTGTATATACAAGAAAATCGACTTTATACCTAAATATAAGATTACGGAATTCTTCCACATGTACTGCCGTTATGCCGCCATGGCTTTATATCACCTTCAATACGTTAAAGAAGGTTAATTATTTTAAATATGTTAAACTAATGGTTTTAAGCATTTCGATATCGATTGCTAAATGTGTAATAAAAGAAAATCGACTTTATACCTAAAAATAAAATTATAACTTTACGGAATTATTCTAAATGCACTGGCGTTATACCGTTAAGGCTTTATGTAGACTTCAGTAAGCTAAAAAGCGTTTATTATCTTAATATGTTAAACTAATGATTTGAAGCATTTCGATATCGATAGCTAAATGCGTATATACAAGAAAATCGACTTTATACCTAAATATGAGATTACGGAATTCTTCTACATGCACTGCCGTTATGCCGCCATGGCTATATGCCAACTTCAAATCGTTAAAGAAGGTTTATTAACTTAAATATGTTAAACTTATGGGATGAAGCATTTCGATATCGATTGCTAAATGTGTATATACAAGAAAATCGACTTTTTACCTTAATATAAGATTACGGAATTCATCCAAATGCACTGCCGTTATACCGTTATGGCTTTATGTAAACTTCAGTAAGATAAAGAAGGTTAATTAACTTAAATATGTAAAACTAATGATTTGAAGCATTTTGTTATCGATTGCTAAAAGTACATATACAAGAAAACCGACTTTATACCTAAATATAAGACTACGGACTTCTTCTAAATGCACTGCCGTTATGCCGCCATGGCTTTATATCAACTTCAATACGTTAAAGAAGGTTAATTAACTTAAATATGTTAAACTAATGATTTGAAGCATTTCGATATCGCTTGCTAAATGTATACATACAAGAAAATCAAATTTATACCTAAATATAAGATAACGGAATTCTTCTAAATGCACTGCCGTTATGCCGTTAAGGCTTTATGTAGACTTCAGTAAGACAGAGAGGGTTAATTAACTTGAATATGTTAAACTAATGATTTGAAGCATTTCGATATAGATTGCTAAATATGTAAATACACGAAAATCGACTTTATACCTAAATATAAGAATACGGAATTCTTCTAAATGCACTGTCGTTAGGCCGCCATGGCTTTATATCACCTTCATTACGTTAAAGAAGGTTAATTATTTTAAATATGTTAAATTAATGATTTGAAGAATTTCGATATCGATTGCTAAATGCGTATATACAAGAAATTCGGCTTTATATCTAAATAAAAGATTACGGAATTCTTCGAAATACACTGCCGTTATGACGTTATGGCTTTATGTAAATTTCAGTACGTTAAAGAAGGTTAATTTACTTAAATATGCTAAGATGTGTGTACAAGAAAATCGATTTTATACCTAAATAAAAGATTACGGAATTCTCTCAAACATACTGCCGTTATGCCGTTATGGCTTTACGTAAACTTCAGTAAGATAAAGAAGGTTAATTAACCTAAATATGCTAAACCAGTTATATGAAGCATTTCGATATTGCTAAATGCCTATATACAACAAAATCGAACTTATACCTAAATATAAGATTACGGAATTTTTCTAAATGCACTGTCGTTATGTCGCCATGGCTTTATATCACCTTCATTACGTTAAAGAAGGTTAATTAACTTAAATATGTTAAATTAATGACTTGAAGATTTTCGATATCGATTGCTAAATGTGTAAATACAAGAAAATCGACCATATACCTAAATATAAGATTACGGAATTCTTCTACATGCACTGTCGTTATGCCGCCATGGCTTTATATACATTTCAGTACGTTAAAGAAGGTTAATTTACTTAAATATGTTAAATTAATGATTTGAAGATTTTCGATATCGATTGCTTAATGTGTATGTACAAGAAAATCGACTTTATACCTAAATAAAAGCTTACGGAATTCACCCAAATATACCGCCGTTATGCCATTAGGGCTTTATGTAAACTTCAGTAAGATAAAGAAGGTTAATTAACTTAAATATGTAAAACTAATGGTTTGAAGCATTTCGATATCGATTGCTAAATGTGTAAATAAAAGAAAATCGACATTATAAACTAAAATTATAACTTTTCGGAATTATTCTAAATGCACTGCAGTTATTTCGTTAAGGCTTTATGAAGACTTCAGTGCGTTAAAGAAGGTTTATTAACTTAAATATGTTAAACTAATGATTTGAAGCTTTTCGATATCGCTTGCTAAATGTATACATACAAGAAAATCATATTTATACCTAAATATAAGATAACGGAATTCTTCTAAATGCACTGCCGTTATGCCGTTAAGGCTTTATGTAGACTTCAGTAAGACAGAGAGGGTTAATTAACTTGAATATGTTAAACTAATGATTTGAAGCATTTCGGTATCGATTGGTAAATATGTAAATACAAGAAAATCGACTTTATACCTAAATATAAGAATACGGAATTCTTCTAAATGCACTGCAGTTATACCGTTAAGGCTTTATGAAGACGTCAGTGCGTTAAAGAAGGTTTATTAACTTAAATATGTTAAACTAATGATTTGAAGCATTTCGATATCGATTGCTAAATGTGTATATACAAGAAAATCGACTTTATACCTAAATATAAGATTACGGAATTCTTCTACATGCACTGCCGTTATGCCGCCATGGCTTTATGTTAACTTCAGTGCGTTAAAGAAACTTTATTAACTTAAATATATTAAACCAATGATTTGAAGCATTTCGATATCGATTGCTAAATGAGTATATACAATAAAACCGACTTTATACCTAAATATAAGATTACGGAATTCTTCTAAATGCACTGCAGTTATACCGTTAAGGCTTTATGAAGTCTTCAGTGCGTTAAAGAAGGTTTATTAACTTAAATATGTTAAACTAAGGATTTGAAGCATTTCGATATCGATTGCTAAATGAGTATATACAATAAAACCGACTTTATACCTAAATATAAGATTACGGAATTCTTCTAAATGCACTGCAGTTATACCGTTAAGGCTTTATGAAGTCTTCAGTGCGTTAAAGAAGGTTTATTAACTTAAATATGTTAAACTAAGGATTTGAAGCATGTCGATATCGATTACTAAATGCGTATATACAATAAAACCGACTTTATAAACCCAAATATAAGATTACGGAATTCTTCTAAATGCACTGCAGTTATACCGTTAAGGCTTTATGAAGTCTTCAGTGCGTTAAAGAAGGTTTATTAACTTAAATATGTTAAACTAAGGATTTGAAGCATGTCGATATCGATTACTAAATGCGTATATACAACAAAATCGACTTTATACTTAAATATAAGATTACGGAATTCTTCTAAATGCACTGCAGTTATACCGTTAAGGCTTTATGAAGTCTTCAGTGCGTTAAAGAAGGTTTATTAACTTAAATATGTTAAACTAAGGATTTGAAGCATGTCGATATCGATTGCTAAATGCGTATATACAACAAATTCGGCTTTATACCCCAAATATAAGATTACGGAATTCTTCTAAATGCACTGCAGTTATTTCGTTAAGGCTTTATGAAGATTTCAGTGCGTTTTAAAAAAGGTTTATTAACTTAAATATGTTAAACTAATGATTTGAAGCATATCGATATAGATTGCTATATGCGTATATACAAGAAAATCGACTTTATACCTAAAAATAAAATTATAACTATACGGAATTCTTCTAAATGCACTGGCGTTATACCGTTAAGGCTTTATGTAGACTTCAGTAAGCTAAAAAGCGTTTATTATCTTAATATGTTAAACTAATGATTTGAAGCATTTCGATATCGATAGCTAAATGTGTATATACAAGAAAATCGACTTTATACCTAAATATGAGCTTACGGAATTCTTCTACATGCACTGCCGTTATGCCGCCATGGCTATATGCCAACTTCAGATCGTTAAAGAAGGGTTATTAACTTAAATATGTTAAACTAATGAGATGAAGCATTTCGATATCGATTGCTAAAATCGACTTTTTACCTTAATATAAGATTACGGAATTCATCCAAATGCACTGCCGTTATACCGTTATGGCTTGATGTTAACTTCAGTAAGATAAAGAAGGTTAACTAACTTAAATATGCTAAACTAATGATTTGAAGCATTTCGTTATCGATTGCTAAATGTGTATATACAAGAAAATCGACTTTATACCTAAATATAAGACTACGGGGCTTCTTCTAAATTTCACTGCCGTTATGCCGCCATGGCTTTATATCACCTTCAATACGTTAAAGAAGGATTATTAACTTAAATATGTTAAACTAATGATTTGAAGCATTTCGATATCGATTGCTAAAAGTACATATACAAGAAACCGACTTTATACCTAAATATAAGACTACGGACTTCTTCTAAATGCACTGCCGTTATGCCGCCATGGCTTTATATCAACTTCAATAATTAACTTAAATATGTTAAACTAATGATTTGAAGCATTTCGATATCGCTTGCTAAATGTATACATACAAGAAAATCAAATTTATACCTATATATAAGATAACGGAATTCTTCTAAATGCACTGCCGTTATGCCGTTAAGGCTTTATGTAGACTTCAGTAAGACAGAGAGGGTTAATTAACTTGAATATGTTAAACTAATGATTTGAAGCATTTCGATATCGATTGCTAAATATGTAAATACAAGAAAATCGACTTTATACCTAAATATAAGAATACGGAATTCTTCTAAATGCACTTCGTTAGGCCGCCATGGCTTTATATCACCTTCATTACGTTAAAGAAGGATAATTATTTTAAATATGTTAAATTAATGATTTGAAGAATTTCGATATCGATTGCTAAATGCGTATATACAACAAATTCGGCTTTATATCTAAATAAAAGATTACGGAATTCTTCGAAATACACTGCCGTTATGACGTTATGGCTTTATGTAAATTTCAGTACGTTAAAGAAGGTTAATTTACTTAAATATGCGAAGATGTGTGTACAAGAAAATCGATTTTATACCTAAATAAAAGATTACGGAATTCTCTCAAACATACTGCCGTTATGCCGTTATGGCTTTACGTAAACTTCAGTAAGATAAAGAAGGTTAATTAACCTAAATATGCTAAACCAGTTATATGAAGCATTTCGATATTGCTAAATGCCTATATACAACAAAATCGAACTTATACCTAAATATAAGATTACGGAATTTTTCTAAATGCACTGTCGTTATGTCGCCATGGCTTTATATCACCTTCATTACGTTAAAGAAGGTTAATTAACTTAAATATGTTAAATTAATGATTTGAAGATTTTCGATATCGATTGCTAAATGTGTAAATTAAGAAAATCGACCATATACCTAAATATAAGATTACGGAATTCTTCTACATGCACTGTCGTTATGCCGCCATGGCTTTATATACATTTCAGTACGTTAAAGAAGGTTAATTAACTTAAATATGTTAAACTCATGATTTGAAGCATTTCGATATCGATTGCTTAATGTGTATGTACAAGAAAATCGACTTTATACCTAAATAAAAGCTTACGGAATTCACCCAAATATACTGCCGTTATGCCATTATGGCTTTATGTAAACTTCAGTAAGATAAAGAAGGTTAATTAACTTAAATATGTAAAAGTAATGGTTTGAAAACATTTCGATATCGATTGCTAAATGTGTAAATAAAAGAAAATCGACTTTATACCTAAAACTAAAATTATAACTTTACGGAATTATTCTAAATGCACTGCAGTTATTTCGTTAAGGCTTTATGAAGACTTCAGTGCGTAAAAGAAGGTTTATTAACTTAAATATGTTTAAAATAATGATTTGAAGCATTTCGATATCGCTTGCTAAATGTATACATACAAGAAAATCAAATTTATACCTAAATATAAGATAACGGAATTCTTCTAAATGCACTGCCGTTATGCCGTTAAGGCTTTATGTAGACTTCAGTAAGACAGAGAGGGTTAATTAACTTGAATATGTTAAACTAATGATTTGAAGCATTTCGATATCGATTGCTAAATATGTAAATACAAGAAAATCGACTTTATACCTAAAAATAAAATTATAACTTTACGGAATTATTCTAAATGCACTGGCGTTATTTCCGTTAAGGCTTTATGTAGACTTCAGTAAGCTAAAAAGCGTTTGTTGTCTTAATATGTTAAACTAATGATTTGAAGCATTTCCATATCGATAGCTTAAAAGCGTATATACAAGAAAATCGACTTTATACCTAAATATGAGATTACGGAATTCTTCTATATGCACTGCCGTTATGCCGCCATGGCTATATGCCAACTTCAGATCGTTAACGAAGGTTTATTAACTTAAATATGTTAAACTTATGAGATGAAGCATTTCGATATCGATTGCTTAATATGTATATACAACAAAATCGACCTTACACCTAAATATAAGATTACGGAATTTTTTCCAAATCTACTGTCGTTAGGCCGCCATGGCTTTTTTATCAACTTCAATACGTTAAAGAAGGTTAATTAACTTAAATATGTTAAACTAATGATTTGAAGCATTTCGATATCGCTTGCTAAATGTATACATACAAGAAAATCAAATTTATACCTAAATATAAGAAACGGAATTCTTCTAAATGCACTGCGTTATCCGTTAAGGCTTTATGAAAACTATCGTTAAAAGAAGGGGTTTTTTTTAAATTAAAAATGTTAAACTAATGATTTGAAGCATTTCGGTATCGATTGCTAAATTGTAAATACAAGAAAATCGACTTTATACCTAAATATAAGAATTTCGGAAAATTTTTCTAAATGCACTGCCGTTATCCGAAGGCTTTATGAAACTTTAGTGCGTTAAAGAAGGTTTATTAACTTTAAAAATTTAAACTAATGATTTAAACATTTCGGTATCGATTGCTAAATGGTATATAAAAAAAATCGAATTTATACCTAAATATAAAATTACGGAAAATTTTTCTAAATGCACTGCCGTTATGCCGCCATGGCTTTATTTAACCCTTTATTCGTTAAAGAAGGTTTTTTAACTTTAAAAATTTAAACTAATGATTTAAACATTTCGATATCGATTGCTAAATGGTATTAAAACAAAATCGCTTTATACCTAAATATGGTTCAACCCTTCAGGTTTCCCGGGTTTTTTTAAAGGAAAGGTTTTTTAACTTAAATATGTTTTAAAATAATGATTTGAAGCATTTCGATATCGATTGCTAAATGGTATTACAAAAAATCGCTTTATACCTAAATATTAAATTCGAAAATTTTTCTTAAAAAGAAAATTGGTTTGGCCCTTTTATGTTCTTAAAAAAGGTTTAAAGAAAAGCTTTATTAAATTTTTTATAAAATTAAAAAAATTTTTAAGCATTTGGTTTTCCCCCATTGGGTTTAAAAGTTAATTATCTTTAAAAAGCTTTTTAAATTTAAAATTAAAAAAGATTTAAGGAAATTTTTACATTTCAAAAAAGGGTTTTCCGCCTTTTTCTTTATGTTAAACTTTCAGTGGTTAAAGGAAGGGTTTATTTTAAATTAAAAAATTTTTAAAAAGTTTAAATTTAAAAATATTCTAAATTTGAAATTTTTAAAATTTTTAAAACAAAATCGACTTTATACCAAAAAAGGAAATTTCGGAATTCTTCTAAATGCACTGCAGTTATTTCGTTAAGGCTTTATGAAGACTTCAGTGCGTTAAAGAAGGTTTTTTAACTTAAATATGTTAAACTAATGATTTGAAGCATTTCGATATCGATTGCTAAATGAGTATATACAACAAAATCGACTTTATACCTAAATATAAGATTACGGAATTCTTCTAAATGCACTGCAGTTATTTCGTTAAGGCTTTATGAAGATTTCAGTGCGTTAAAGAAGGTTTATTAACTTAAATATGTTAAACTAATGATTTGAAGCATGTCGATATCGATTGCTATATGCGCATATATGTACAAGAAAATCGAATTTATACCTAAATATAAGATAACGTAATTCTTCTAAATGCACTGCCGCTATGCTGTTATGGCTTTATATAAATTTCAGTACGTTAAAGAAGGTTTTGTTTACTCAAATATGTTAAACTAATGATTTGAGCATTTCGATATCGATTGCTAAATGTGTATATACAAGAAAATCGACTTTATACCTAAATATAAGATTACGGAATTCTTCTACATGCACTGCCGTTACTTTAATATATTAAACTAATGATTTGAAGCACTTCGATATCGATTGCTAAATGAGTACATACACGAAAATCGACTTTATACCTAAGTATAAGATTACGTAATTCTTCTAAAGGCACTTCCGTTATGCCGTTAAGGCTTTTGTAGACTTCAGTAAAATAAAGATGTTTAATTAACTTAAATATAGTAAACTAATGATTTGAAGCATTTTGATATCGATTGCTAAATGTGTATATACAAAAAAATCGACTTTGTACTTAAATATAAAAATTACGGAATTCTTCTACATGCACTGCCGTTATGCCGCCATGACTCATGTAAACTTCTGTAAGATAAAGAAGGTTAATTAACCTAAATATGCTAAGCCAGTTATATGAAGCATTTCGATATCGATTGCGAAAAATATATAAACAAGAAAATCGACTTTATACCTAAATATAAGATTACGGAATTCTTCCACATGTACTGCCGTTATGCCGCCATGGCTTTACATCACCTTCAATACGTTAAAGAAGGTTAATTATTTTAAATATGTTAAACTAATGGTTTGAAGCATTTCGATATCGATTGCTAAATGTGTAAATAAAAGAAAATCGACTTTATACCTAAAAATAAAATTATAACTTTACGGAATTATTCTAAATACACTGGCGTTATACCGTTAAGGCTTTATGAAGACTTCAGTAAGCTAAAAAGCGTTTATTATCTTAATATGTTAAACTAATGATTTGAAGCATTTCGATATCGATAGCTAAATGCGTATATACAAGAAAATCGGCTTTATACCTAAATATGAGATTACGGAATTCTTCTACATGCACTCCCGTTATGCCGCCATGGCTATATGCCAACTTCAAATCGTTAAAGAAGGTTTATTAACTTAAATATGTTAAACTTATGGGATGAAGCATTTCGATATCGATTGCTAAATGTGTATATACAAGAAAATCGACTTTTTACCTTAATATAAGATTACGGAATTCATCCAAATGCACTGCCGTTATATCGTTATGGCTTTATGTAAACTTCAGTAAGATAAAGAAGGTTAATTAATTTTAAAAATGTAAAACTAATGATTTGAAGCATTTTGTTATCGATTGCTAAAAGTACATATACAAGAAAACCGACTTTATACCTAAATATAAGACTACGGACTTCTTCTAAATGCACTGCCGTTATGCCGCCATGGCTTTATATCAACTTCAATACGTTAAAGAAGGTTAATTAACTTAAATATGTTAAACTAATGATTTGAAGCATTTCGATAGCGCTTGCTAAATGTATACATACAAGAAAATCAAATTTATACCTAAATATAAGATAACGGAATTCTTCTAAATGCACTGCCGTTATGCCGTTAAGGCTTTATGTAGACTTCAGTAAGACAGAGAGGGTTAATTAACTTGAATATGTTAAACTAATGATTTGAAGCATTTTGATATCGATTGCTTAATATGTAAATACAAGAAAATCGACTTTATACCTAAATATAAGAGTACGGAATTCTTCTAAATGCACTGTCGTTAGGCCGCCATGGCTTTATATCACCTTCATTACGTTAAAGAAGGTTAATTAACTTAAATATGTTAAACTAATGATTTGATGCATTTCGTTATCGATTGCTAAATGTGTATATACAACAAAATCGACTTTATACATAAATATATGATAACGGAATTCTTCTAAATGCACTGCCGTTATGCCGCCATGGCTTTATATCACCTTCATTACGTTAAAGAAGTTTAACTAACTTAAATATGTTAAACTAATGATTAGAAGCATTTCGATATCGATTGCTAAACTTGTATATACAACAAAATCGATTTTATACCTAAATATAAGATTACGAAATTCTTCCAAATGTACTGTCGTTATGCCGCCATGGCTTTATATCGACTTCAATACGTTAAAGAAGGTTAACGATCTTAAATATGTTAAACGAATGATTTGAAGCATTTCGATATCGATAGCTAAAGGAGTATAGAAGAAAACCGACTTTATACCTAAATATAAGATTACGAAATTCTTCCAAATGTACTGTCGTTATGCCGCCATGGCTTTATATCGACTTCAATACGTTAAAGAAGGTTAACGATCTTAAATATGTTAAACGAATGATTTGAAGCATTTCGATATCGATAGCTAAAGGAGTATAGAAGAAAATCGACTTTATACCTAAATATAAGATTACGGAATTCTTCCAAATGCACTGCCGTTTTTACCGTTATGGCTTTACGTAAACTTCAGTAAGAAAAAAAAAGGTTAATTAACTTAAATATGTTAAACTAATGATTTGAAGCATGTCGATATCGATTGCTAAATGCGTATATACAACAAATTCGGCTTTATATCTAAATATAAGATTACGTAATTCTTCTAAATGCACTGCCGTTATGCTGTTAAGGCTTTTATAGACTTCAAAAAATAAAGATGTTTAATTAACTTAAATATAGTAAACTAATGATATGAAGCATTTCGATATCGATTGCTAAATGTGTATATACAACAAAATCGAATTTATACTTAAATATAAGATTACGGAATTCTTCTACATGCACTGCCGTTATGCCGCCATGGCTTTATGTTAACTTCAGTAAGTTAAAGAAGTTTTATTAACTTAAATATATTAAACTAATGATTTGAAGCATTTCGATATCGATCGCTAAATGAGTATACACAGCAAAATCGACTTTATACTTAAATATAAGATTACGGAATTCTTCTAAATGCACAGCAGTTATACCGTTAAGCCTTTATGAAGACTTCAGTGCGTTAAAGAAGGTTTATTAACTTAAATATGTTAAACCATGTATTTGAAACATGTCGATATCGATTGCTAAATGCGTATATACAAGAAAATCGACTTTATACCTAAATATAAGATAACGTAATTCTTCTAAATGCACTGCCGTTATATCGCCATGGCTTTACATCACCTTCATTACGTTAAAGAAGGTTAATTATTTTAAATATGTTAAACTAATGATTTGAAGAATTTCGATATCGTTTTCTAAATACGTATATACATCAAATTCGGCTTTATACCTAAATATAAGATTACGGAATTCTTCTAATGCACTGCAGTTATTTCGTTAAGGCTTTATGAAGACTTCAGTGCGTTAAAGAAGGTTTATTAACTTAAATATGTTAAACTAATGATTTGAAGCATGTCGATATCGATTGCTAAATGTGTATGTACAAGAAAATCGATTTTATACCTAAATAAAAGTTTACGGAATTCACCCAAATATACTGCCGTTATGCCGTTATGGCTTTATGTAAACTTCAGTAAGATAAAGAAGGTTAATAAACATAAAAATGCTAAACCAGTTATTTGAAGCATTTCGATTTCGATTGCTAAATGCGTATATACAACAAAATCGAATTTATACCTAAATATAAGATTACGGAATTCTTCTAAATGCACTGTCGTTAGGCCGCCATGGCTTTATATCATCTTCATTACGTTAAAGAAGGTTAATTATTTTAAATATGTTAAACTAGTGATTTGAACAATTTCGATATCGATAGCTAAATGCGTATATACAACAAATTCGGCTTTATATCTAAATATAAGATTACGGAATTCTTCGAAATACACTGCCGTTATGCCGTTATAGCTTTATATAAATTTCAGTACGTTAAAGAAATTTAATTTACTTAAATATGCTAAACTAATGATTTGAAGCATTTCGATATTGATTGCTAAATGTGTATGTACAAGAAAATCGATTTTATACCTAAATAAAAAATTACGGAATTCTCTCAAACATACTGCCGTTATGCCGTTATGGCTTTATGTAAACTACAGTAAGATAAAGAAGGTTAATTAACTTAAATATGTTAAACTAATGATTTGAAGCATGTCGGTATCGATTGCTAAATGCGTATATACAACAAATTCGGCTTTATATCTAAATATAAGATTACGTAATTCTTCTAAATGCACTGCCGTTATGCTGTTAAGGCTTTTATAGACTTCAGTAAAATAAAGATGTTTAATTAACTTAAATATAGTAAACAAATGATTTGAAGCATTTCGATATCGATTGCTAAATGCGTATATACAACAAAATCGACTTTATACTTAAATATAAGATTACGGAATTCTTCTACATGCACTGCCGTTATGCCGCCATGGCTTTATGTTAACTTCAGTGCGTTAAAGAAGCTTTACTAACTTAAATATATTAAACTTATGATTTGAAGCATTTCGATATCGATCGCTAAATGAGTATATACAACCAAATCGTCTTTATACTTAAATATAAGATTACGGAATTCTTCTAAATGCACTGCAGTTATACCGTTAAGGCTTTATGTGAACTTCAGTAAGATAAAGAAGGTTAATTAACCTAAATATGCTATACCAGTTATTTGAAGCATTTCGATATCGATTGCTAAATGCGGATATACAACAAATTCGGCTCCATATCTAAATATAAGATTACGGAATTCTTCGAAATACACTGCCGTTATGCCGTTATGGCTTTATATAAATTTCAGTACGTTAAAGAAGGTTAATTTACTTAAATATACTAAACTAATGATTTGAAGCATTTCGATATTGATTGCTAAATGTGGATGTACAAGAAAATCGATTTTATACCTAAATAAAAGATTACGGAATTCAGCCAAACATACTGCCGTTATGCCGTTATGGCTTTATGTAAACTTCAGTAAAATAGAGGGGGTTAATTAACCTAAATATGCTAAACCAGTTATATGAAGCATTTCGATATCAATTGCTAAATGCCTATATACAACAAAATCGAACTTATACCTAAATATAAGATTACGGAATTTTTCTAAATGCACTGTCGTTATGCCGCCATGGCTTTGTATCACCTTCATTACGTTAAAGAAGGTTAATTAACTTAAATATGTTAAACTAATGATTTGAAGATTTTTGATATCGATTGCTAAATGTGTAAATACAAGAAAATCGACTATATACCTAAATATAAAATTATAACATTTTGGAATTCTTCTAAATGCACTGCCGTTATACCGTTAAGGCTTTATGTAGACTTCAGTAAGCTAAAAAATATTTATTAACTTAATATGTTAAACTAATGATTTGAAGCATTTTGATATCGATAGCTAAATGTGTATATACCAGAAAATCAACTTTATACCTAAATATAAGATTACGGAATTCTTCTACATGCACTGCCGTTATGCCGCCATGGCTATATGCAAATTTCAGATCGTTAAAAAAGGTTTATTAACTTAAATATGTTAAACTAATGAGTTGAACCATCTCGATATCTATTGCTAAATGTGTATATACAACAAAATCGACTTTATTCCTAGATATAAGATTACGGAATCCTTCCAAGTGCACAGCCGTTATACCGTTATGGCTTTATGTAAACTTCAGTAAGAAAAAGAAGGATAATTAACTTAAATATGTTAAACTAATGATTTGAAGCATATCGATATCGATTGCTAAATGTGTATATATTTACTGTATACCTAAATATAATATTACGGAATTCTTCCAAATGCACTGCCGTTATGGCTTTATGTAAACTTCAGTAAGATAAAGAAGGTTAATTAACTTAAATATGCTAAACCAGTTATTTGAAGCATTTCGATATCGATTGCAAAATGTGTGTATACAAGAAAATCGACTTTATACCTAAATATAAGATTACGGAATTCTTCCACATGTACTGTCGTTATGGCTTTATATCAACTTCAATACGATAAAGAAAGTTAATTAACTTAAATATGTTAAACTAATGATTTGAAGCATTTCGATATCGCTTGGTAAATGTGTATTTACAAGAAAATCGAATTTATACCTAAACATAAGATTACGGAATTCTTCCAAATGTACTGTCGTTATGGCTTTATATCAACTTCAATACGTTAAAGAAGGTTAACTAACTTAAATATGTAAAACTAATGATTTGAAGCATTTCGATATCGCTTGCTAAATGAGTATAGAAGTTGATATTGAAGTTGATATAAAGCCTTAGCGGTATAACGGCAGTGCATTTAGAAGAATTCCGTAATCTTATATTTAGGTATAAAGTCGATTTTCTTGTATATACGCATTTAGCTATCGATATCGAAATGCTTCAAATCATTAGTTTAACATATTTAAGTTAATTAACCTTAGTTATCTTACTGAAGTTTACATAAAGCCAAAACGGCATAACGACAATGCATTTGGAAGAATTCCGTAAACTTATATTTAGGTAAAAAGTGGATTTTCTTGTATATACACATTTAGCTATCGATAACAAAATGCTTCAAATCATTAGTTTTACATATTTAAGTTAATTAACCATCTTTAACTTACTGAAGTTTACATAAAGCCATAACGGTATAACGGCAGTGCATTTGGATGAATTCCGTAATCTTATATTAAGGTAAAAAGTCGGTTTTGTTGTATATACACATTTAGCAATCGATATCGAAATGCTCCATCTCATAAGTTTAACATATTTAAGTTAATAAACCTTCTTTAACGATCTGAAGTTGGCATATGGCCATGGCGGCATAACGGCAGTGCATGTAGAAGAATTCCGTAATCTCATATTTAGGTATAAAGTCGATTTTCTTGTATATATGCATTTAGCTATCGATATCGAAATGCTTCAAATCATAACTTTGACATATTAAGATAATAAAAGCTTTTTAGCTTACTGAAGTCTACATAAAGCCTTAACGGTATAACGCCAGTGCATTTAGAATAATTTCGTAAAGTTATAATTTTATTTTTAGGTATAAAGTCAATTTTCTTTTATTTACACATTTAGCAATCAATATCGAAATGCTTCAAACCATTAGTTTAACATATTTAAAATAACTAACCTTCTTTAACGTATTGAAGGTGATATGAGGCCATGTCGGCATAACGGCAGTACATGTGGAAGAATTCTGTAATCTTATATTTAGGTATAAAGTCGATTTTCTTGTATATACACATTTAGCAATCGATATGGGAATGCTT